>WBNO01009679.1:123002-153424 GCA_013400575.1 Peucedramus taeniatus
GAAGGGAAGGGAAGGGAAGGGAAGGGAAGGGAAGGGAAGGGAAGGGAAGGGAAGGGAAAGGGCCGCACCGCCCGGTGCCCGCAGGCAGCGCCCGGTGCGCGGGGGAGGTGCGGTGCGGTGCGGCTGGTGGCTCCCGTAATTGTTGTTCCCGGTCACGAGCCCGGAGGAAAGGCTGGGCCTGGAACGCAACTTTCCGGCTCCAGCTGCCCCCGAGCTCCCGGGGGCCGTGGAAGGGGGCTGGGCGCTGCGGGCGTGGGGAAACTCCGGGGTGACCCGGGGAAGTTGGTTCCTTGCGCACGCCGAGTCCGGCGGGTAAAAAAAAAAAAAAAAAAAAAAAAANAAAGAAAAAGGAAAAACAAAGTGTCAATTTAATAGTTGAGGGTGGGGTTCGGCAGCGCCCGCGGAAGGATGCTCGGCCCGCGGAAGGATGCAGGCCCCGCGGGTCGGAGGCACTTGGCGAAACTTGCCTTTGCCTATTCAAAATGACTGCGGTGATTTTGGTGTATTAATTGCGCCCGAAGCACAACACAAAATGTTCCAGCACACGCTAGAGGTCCCTCTCAGAGCTGTCAGACGTTAGGGTGTTTTCAGGTTGGGTTGTTCTTCATTATTTATTTTTCCCCGCTTTAACTGTTTGAACAAAACCGGCTGTCCCTTCAAATGCCAGCGCAGCGAGCGTTGTTCAAATAAGGGTGAAGAAAGATTTGCGACTTTCTTGTTTGTGCCCTGGTTGTTTGGGCATCAGTTAATAAACTGGGCTCTTGAAAAAACGAACATAAACGGTATTAATTTCATGCAGTGATTTGTGAGTTTTGGTTGAAATAGCCTCACCGTTTGTTGTTGGGGCCAATTCCAAATTTTTTACTCGGTTTTCTCGTGTGGATCCTGCCATGGAAATAAACAGCGTAAAACTTGAATAAGGATGCCAGGCGATGGCTTGTGGTTTTTAAAAGAGAAACATGCAAGCAAGCGAAAAGCCGAGTATTAAGATTATAAAGAGTCAATAAAGATGATGGAGGTGACTAAAAATCATTGATCCTGAGAAATTTCCATATCCAGACCGTGTTAGAGAACTAATTAGTCCCCCCAATCTTCATGTATTACAACAATATTATCACCATTTTACGGATGGAGAAACTGAGAAATAAAAAGAAGGTCACTGACTTGCCTGAAGCCATATAGCAAATAAAAGATAGATCTGGAATCAGCTAGGACAGATTTAGATCTCTTGCTGATTTGCGCTGCTGTAACCATTGATTTCAGAGGAATTCTTCTGGATTTAAGTCAAGTTTGGACCTTATGTGTTCCTCTGTCCCTTAGAAACACTGACTTAATGTGAATTCCATTTTGACCATGAGTGAATTAGATGCAAGATTTTAAGGGGGGTATTTGATGTGCATCTACTCTTTGAAAGACAAATTGCTGTGAAACTTAAGGAAGCAGGCTTTTGATTATTCTTATTTTTTTCTCCATTACAATTTCATTTGTCACCTCAGTGTAGTTCCCTAGTTGGGTTTTGATATTGTGGGGTTTTTTTAATGAACTATTTCCTCATGTGTAGTGCAGGTTTTTTTACTGGATTCTGAGAAGCATTTCTTACTAGATGTTTCTGTATGAAACCTTAAGTTTTATGTTGGAACACCCTAAGAACACCCTAAGATTTTGCGTGAGGAAAACTTCCATTCATTGCAGGTCTCACTCAGGCAGAAATGAAAAATTTCATGAACATTGTATGCAAAAACAGCCAGGCTTTCCCCTGCAGAGTGGAAAGGCTGCATGTAGAAGACTTGCTCACATAGGCTCTTTATTGGATTATGGTAAGTTTATGTATGGAGAAAATGCGATGTGAAGGGAAATATTCACTGATCATAACAAATGTTTGTACATTATTCAAAGTGGGGTCTCCCACAATTAACAAAATACCAAATCTGCCAGTCACAGTCAGATAGCATTTCACATGAGCCTAGCTGGGAAGGAATGATAATTTCTGCTTTCTGTATTCCAACTCCTTTAGAGATATTTCCAGGATACCATAAAGTAGGCACAGATGTACAGATTGTGGTTGTAGTACTTTACTATTAATTTATTAATGTGTGCTGGTATATACAAACTGCCTCCACTAAAGCACAATATAAAGTTCCTGCTTTCATGTAATCAGATGAGTTTAGTAAGATGCTGGTACTTCAGGGAGCTCACAGTCCCTCAAGTGTTGCTGACACCGCTGCAGTGAGGGTCTGACCTGACATCCTCATGTGTGGGGAAGCAGGCATAGAATTTGGGTGTAATTAAGACTATTCCACCCCCTCCCCCCGCTCCAGTTTGAGCTTATATGTCTGAAATAGAAAGCATTTAGTTGGGAATTAGCTCCACAGAGTGCATATGGTTTGTTTAAGACCTTGTACTGGCTCCCTGGCTGAGCAGAGTTTTAACTGACAGAGCTTTAGCCTCCTTTCTCATGTTCTCTGCAGTAAACTACTGTGGCTCACTTATAGTATATGTTCAACTCTTCTCTTGTATCAGAGGAAAAATAATGTTGATCAGAAGCAAATTTTAGCTGAGATGCCTGCTGTTACTTATTTTGGATCCTTTTACGCTGTTGCAGCAGAGCCAAGTTGGCTCTCCTTCCAGGAAATAAATTTAGTTAGTTGTTGGGTTTTTTTCTGACAGAAACATAATTCTTACTCTAAATGGATTCTTTTCTGTTGGTCTGTGTTGCATTTATGTTTTCTTTTTACAGCCTGGGTAAAATTCATCTCTGGTATAGTGCCATTGACTTCTGTGTTGTTTCACAAAGCATTAATTTGTTTTTCTGTGTTAGAATACAGATTTCTGTTGTCCCACTTTCCACAGATTTTTTTTTTTTAATAAATAAGTTTGATTTTAGAAGGAGACAAATACAAAATGTACATCTTCATTTTTATTTTATCTGCCTTTGCTACTCGTGCAGGCAGAGATTTCTTTCTCTACATCTTTGGTAAATTAGGTTGAGTATGTATGTTTAGAGAATGTCTAGGCAGGAGAAGGGAGTAGCTACTATCTTCCTAGCTGATAACACCTTCAAAAAAATCTAGAAGTGAAATCCATTAGCACATTCCATATTGATGATGTATGCTGTAGCTTTAATAATCTCGGGTTCTCTAATGTGCATTTTAATCATGCTCTTAATCCAGAAATCAAATGAGCAACATCCCATATCCAAATGAGCCAAAGCTGATGCTGTAGAAAGTTCAGTTGTAATCCCGTGTTTATGAAGTGAATGGCTCACCTGATAACCTCTTCCTGATAGCTCCTCATCTGGCTGCCTTCCCCCACTGGCGGTGGAAGTCTGGTTTGATGTGGTTGGCAGGTTTGTGCAGACGCGGCTTTGCTGGTGCTTTGTGCGCAGCCCAAGTCTGCGGGTGAGGGATACAAAGTTTAGCAGTGCTTGCTGGGGCAAGGGACAGCTCATCCTGACAAGTTATTTAGTGGCTTTTACTCAACTAGTGTTCCTTGCCCGGTGCAGTCATGGATAAGGAAAAGCCTTTTTAAAAAATCCAAAACTGAAAAAACCTCTGAACAGCAGGATTGCACGAAGATGATCACGAAAGGAGCTCTGTGTCACACAGGTTAATGGCTAATGGCTCGCTCTTCTTCTCACTCTCAAACAAGACCTTTGGTTGTTCCCCCTCAGAGAGCGTTTATGACTCAGTTCTGCCTCAAACCTCAGGTTCAGGATATTCATCTATGGGTTTTCCCTTATTTTCCCTGTCATGGTTCAGGATGATTTGCAGGACAGAACCACAGGCATGTGCATCCCACTTCTGACTCTGTGATTGTGGTTGCCTCTATCTAACAGGTTGCTGGTGTGGGAACAAAACTGCTGTACTAGGCTTTGTCAGACCTCACCTGTCAGCTTTTAGTTCTCACAGGTGATCTCTGAAGCCACATCATGACCGGATCAGGCAGAAATGATGGGAGGTTGTCTCAGGCAAAATATCTCCAGCAGACATGAGGAAATGTTATTATTCCTGCGTAAATCATGGGTGAAACTTTATCTATAGCACAGTGTGCATCTCCAAGGATTCATCTTTGAGGAAGGTGAGCTTAAGCTGGAACCACAGCTCTTTCTCTTTTGAAAGGAGATTAGAAGAGGCTTGAATGTGCTTTTTAGCATGTGTACAGAATGTGTAGTCTGCAAAGTGATATGAACATTCCCTCTCAAGTCACACAGGTAGTGAATCCCAAAGAGGAGAGAAGTAGCTATTCTAGGTAAATGACAATAAACGTGCCTGTTTAGGCAATAGTTTTCCAGAACACTTTCAGATGCATTATCTAGAAGATGCAGCATTGAAAGTGAGACCTTAAATTTGGTAGTACTGTTTTGTGCATGCCTTTAAAACCTGGACTACTTGGAGAATATTTCCAAAAAGGTACCTCAGTGACCTTAGTTGTGACCAATAGGCTATCACTGACTAAGTTTTTTTCATCAACATTTCTGTCAGTGGACAAAATGGTTAGCTTTTTTAAAGAATATACACATTTATATATGTGCATGTGTGTATATATAGATATATGTGTCAACAATCAATTTCCATACCCGAAAACCACTATTTATTTTGAATGTTCCTTAGATAGAAATTTGAAAAATGCCAACTGACAGAAACATTTTTAAAAGCACTGAATTTTTCACAGAAAAAAAAATCAATATCTATTTGCATAAGTTTTGTCAGTGGGAGGAATTTCTGATTTGCTCTTAACATAGGATCCTTAGTTTATTTTCATTCCGGTTGCAAAACTATTTCTCTTTTTATAGTTCTTCATTTTTTCCAAGTTAGACCTTTAATGCTTACAGTTTTCCTGTGATTTATTTAGTGGCATTCACTTTATTTTCAATACATTCTATAAGAAGGAGAGGGGAGATTCAGCCAGGAAACATGAGCAAAAAGCCCTTTTTTCTTTTCCTCACCTTCTTACAAACTTAACTTAAAAACATCCTCTCTATCATCCGGTCACCCAGTCAACTTTCAGCACGCTCATTTGCTTTCATGCCCAGTCTAAAAATCCTGGTGGGGCAGGACCATCTCCCTTTCTGCAGCAGAGCACAGCAGGTACTCAACAATTACAAATATCTTCTGCTATCCGTGCTGCCAGCAGAGCGGGGGGAAGAGGAGAGGAGCGGCAGGCGTTGAGTATAACTCGGGATAAGTGATGGAAATAAAGACTCCGGGGACTGCCGAAGCAGCCGAAAGTTTACTTCCTAAGAGCACTTTGCCTTAAAACAGCTTTCTTTCCCTCTGTGGACTGAACCTGGCGGCGGCATTGGGTGGAAGAGATACGTAGCGCAGCTTCCAGAGGGAGTGCGGGTCCGTCAGCAGGGTCACAGCGCTGCCAAGGGAAGGAGGGAGGAGCGCCCGGTTCGCCAGGACCTAGGGAATGGATTGGAATGAAATGGGAGTCTCTAGCTAAAATACAGATGCGGGTCTCCACAAGATGTACTGCTTTCTGAACAAGGCAAGACTCACCTAGAGCTTTGGTTAAGTTGCCCTAAGAAAGGCTGATGGGCCATCCGTTCAGCATAAGGGGACCGGCGCTGAATAATTCACAGATAGTTATCAATTCTGTAGCCATTATGTACCCATTACACCGAATCTTTTCTAAACACTAAAGAGAGATAATCCATGCGCTAAGGACCACTCACTCAAGGTAAACAGACATTCCTGGCTTGCCAGTAACAGGTTTGACACCATTTATCTCTAGCAGCCTGTTCTGCCTTAAGTGGGATGGCAGGAACGGGGTTTGACAGGCTTAAAATCTGTACGGGAGAGGCTCATAGGGATGTCAGGGCAGCTGTCCCAGCTGGTGGCTGTAGGTGAAGGCATGAAGACCATTACAGGAGAAAATGAGAAAAGTGCTGATTAAATGGGCAGAGAACAACTTACCCCCTGGTTATCCAAGGGGGCTCACAGATGCAAGGAATTTAGGGAGAGCCTTGAAGACTGGTGGAAGTCCAACGGAGGAATTCAGAGTCAAAAAGGAGAGCTGGGGCAAGTAGGGCTCCATCCTGTGTGGACAAACAAAAGGCCAGTGGGTTTATTCTAGGCATTCAAGACATGGTCACTGACAAGTTCCAGGTGAAATCTTACATGGATCTGCAGCTTGGCTCTGGAGAAGGGGGAGAGAAGCAGTGGAGTTCAAGATGGCTGCAGACATGAGCTGAGAGACAAAATGAGAAAGTGCAACCTTCCATATCCTCCAGCTTTTCCTGACAGTGGCCTCTGTGGTATAAAAATAGCTTGGGATTCCTGGAGGCAAAATGAGGACATGATTTTTGCTGTTAGCAGAAAACTGAATTTCTAAGGTTGGTAATGGTTTTTCAAGGAAGAGACTTCCCGAGAAACCAGTGGGCAGGAATGTTCCTGTTTGGGAAGAACTCTGGTCAGGAGTAAAACTGTTAGCTCTTTCTCAGGGAGACAGGTGATTCTTTCAGGGAAAACTGTGGCTTTGAAGAAGCATTTTCTTCAACTCAAAAATTTGTGTTTTTACTGGCTGCATACAGTCTTTCTTTTTTTCCTTAGTCTTCCTCAAGTATTTGCATCAATGTCCTGCAATTGAGAGTTCCACAGGTTGCTGAGAGATAAGCTGTAGAGTGATATCCTTATTCATTTATAAGCTAATGCCTTTTTTAATTCCATTAGGTGCCCTCTTGTTTTATGAAGGGCATCTGATTTCTCCTTCACATCATTCATTATTTTATATACCTCAATTCCATCATCTTTTACTGTTTTCCTTTCTAAATGAAATAGTTCTGGTTTTAATCTTTTTTGTTTAGAAATACCCCCACATGTCTCTAATCTTTTTTGTTGCCTTTGGCTATCTAGTGTAGCTATCTATCACTCCCATCTTGCTTCTCACTGGATCTTTTAAAGCTAGTTCCAAAGTCATCAGTGTGAAAAAGACTGAAGGATGGTATTGTGGTTAAATTATATTACTGAGACTCCAAAGTTCTTCCAGATCTCCTGCCCTATGACCTTAGACTAATCACTTGGCTGCAGAGTTTCACAGTTTCCCTTTTAGTTCCAGAAAATACAACGGGGAAATCTCAAGCAAAATATGTTAAGTGTTTCTCCATGTCTGGATGGAAATTATTCTAGATGCATAGCCATGTTAAATGTAGTGGGTTTGATTGTTTTTCCACAAGGCAGCTGCATGTATGTTGAAATTTGTAACTTCTCCCTAACTCTTTGATTGTATGGTGCTTGACTGTTTCCTATTTGTTACAGTCCTCTGATATTAGGTTCCAAACATATTCAATTAAGTAATTTCTTTTTTGTTATTTTATGATGAGCTTTCATATGGAAAGTATGAGTTGCTAACAATTTGGCCCAAACACACATACAACTTCCATGTATCCTTGGGGATTTGGAAAGTCAGCACAGTCCTGATGAAAGTGAAAAACAGGATCAAATTCTGACTTTTTACATGTAGGACACAGCCTGTTCCTGGGAGACACAAAGTACCCCTAACTCCCACTCATGCTTCCCACGTGTGGGATCTAGACCAAGGTATTGCTGGCTTGCCTCCAGTCTACACAAACTAATTATCCACAACCTGTCAAGGCTCTTACAAGGAGCATAAGACTCACCCATCTGGTTCCCTCCTCTGACGTTTACAGCAGGGCCTGGCTCTCACATATTTCTAATACCTCTATCACTCTCCAAAAAGCCCACGTCAGGTCTGGGGCACCTTACTGCCTGGGTGTGTCATTTGGTGCCTCATTTCTGGCACACAGGAGCCAGGAGCACTCTGGATGGGTGTACATTGCTGTCACAGCCCCACACTCCAAGGAATCTCCAAGCACAAACCTTCCCAAGTGTCATCGCTTGCTGCAAAAAGGTCATGTGTCAAGCAGTGGGAGAAAAGATCTATGAGGTGTCTGAACTATAAAACCTTTCTTTTTAAATCTTCTTGTGCCACAAAAGATGCTGGAAAACTACACTTTGATAGGATGCTATTCCAGCAGAATGACAAAAGCAAGGTGCTTAGGTATTTGTAGCATAAAACTAAGGAAAACTACATTGTTCTTTACACTGCTTTTTTTTTTTTTTTTTTTTTTTTTTTTTTGTCTGCTTGTTTCCCCCCTAGCCCCATAGATTCTTTTTCTTTTTGCCTTGATGTCCCTCTTTCCCTTTGTAAACAGATTGTCAGCTCCTGCTTTCATGAATCCCCCAGACAGCACTGTCTGCTCCTTCCACTGGAGCTCAAGCCTCTGTACATATTCCTGTGCAAGCCCCAGGAAATTTGGTGCTCTCATGGTCTCTGTGAAAAGAGGCCAATCCTGGAAGACTCCTGATAATCCCATTCAGGTCAATAGGCTTGTTTGTGTGATTAAGGATAACACATAAGGATGCTCAGGGGTGTTGAGACATCAAGAATATTTGCAGCTTTAAAAAAGAAAAAGGGTGGTTTGGATTTTGGTGGGGCTTGGAGTGCTTTGTTTCCCTTATGCCTTATAGTTGGCATTTTGTCATAGCCTTCTGCTCACTAGCATTCCCATGACACATGAACATGCTCAAAAAAAACTTCCTGTGAGAAGTCAGTGGGCTTCATTAAATTTTCAAAGTTTAGAGCTGTGATCCTCCTTGCCCCTCTCCATGGGCGGCTGGCCCTGCCAGATTCTGATTGCTTATGTGAACATTTGATAAATCTCACTGTGGACTACGTTTGCTCTTTCACCCAAACAGTCATCACACACATTTTCCTAACACTTTAAAATTATGCCTGCCAAACATTTTCTGATGTAAAGTTAAAAGCCATCTATTACTGAAGTGATTTTTCAGCCCTTGTGGGCATGTTTTTCTTTCTTCTTTTTTTTTTTCTTCTTGTGTAGTTCAGATAGTTTCAAGCTCTTTTAAACAGGCTGCCAAGGGTCAGTTTCAAAAAAAAAATTTCTTCTTTCGTTTTCTCCTAAAAAGTATGGTGGTGCTATTGTTTTCTTTTATGCAACTCCTTTCAAAGCTGAATTCCAGTGAATGCAATGTTGTCTTACTGCCATGGCCACTGAGAACTTAATATAAAGCTGGAGATTGCTGCTTATTCTCTGTGAAGGTGTCAGTTCTGCACTTAGATCAGGAAGGAGACTTTTCCCATGGACTTCAGTTAGCTACAGCCAAGGAAGCCCCACCTCACTGTGCTGAAGTCTGTGACACTCTCTCTGAAGTCTGTGACACTCTCTCTGAAGTTGGTGACATTCTCTGAGGTGGGGCTTGCATTCTCCACAGTGGGCAGTGGTGTTTCTGCCCTGCTGTGCTCCTGAGACACCCAAACTGCCCATGGGGCTTGAAGGGTGCACAGCTCCCACCTGGCTGCCATGCTCCCTCGCAGGGAAGGGAACTGGGATGGAACTGGATCAGTCAAACACACTTTGGAGCACTCACAGGTTCCCCAGTCTAAACCTGTGTGGGTTTGGTTGCATCCTTGCAGTCCAGTGATCTGGTGTCATTCATAGCCAGGCTCTACATGCACACATTTGTTCATAGTCAGAGCTTTGCCTGACCCTTCCCTAATTTTTACTTCCTGTACAGATCATATTCCTCCTGTCAGTGTGTGTGCAGAAGGCAAAATGTCACTTCTTTCCTCCCTTTCCTCCCCTTCTCAGTGCTCTGGGCATTTTCCTTTAAATACCTCTATTTTTTCTCTGGGTTCCAGAGCTGTGCATGGTTTTTGAAACTGATTAAAGCAGTTTGTCCTACCATGGCAGAGAGATGCTAAAACAAAGCATGTGTGTCTCTTGGTCTTAAACCAGGATTTTTCTTACTCTTTTTTCCCAGTTGCTTGTTTAGCAAACATGGTTAAACAAAATCATGGTGTTAAAAAAAACAAAGCAACTCTTACCTTTCTAGAGAGCACCAGCTTGATAACACACCCAGCTTTTTTCCAAAACCCTGCTAGTGCCCTTGAACTCACTGAAGCCTGCTCCAGCACTGAATGGTCTGACCAATCTGAATTTATCATTTCCCTTCAAAGAGCCTTGGCAGGACCTTGCTTTGAAATCAAATTTGTTGCTTGTTTGTGTCACAACTGCAATTCATGCAGTTTCTAGAAGTGTAGAGACTTGGGTCTGGGCCAGTCCTAAATAGAGAAGCTAATACACAATTACCCCCCCCACCCTGGTGAAACACAAAAAATACAAAACATCATATAAAGCCTCCTGGGGTGCAGATAGAAGCCTAATAACAATAGAACACTTAAACTGCACTGCAATTAAAATATAATCCTTTAAATTTCTTGCATTTGGAGGGAGGAGAAGGTTGGAAAGAAGAGCAGAGAACGAGTCAGAAGTGCAGGCATTACAATCTTTATCCTCAACATGGAACTACTTAAGCTTACCATAATTGCATCACAGAAGGTATGCATACCCTGAAACCAAAAAGGAAGCAGGAAGGCTAGAAAAAACAAACACAGCATGATGAACCAAACAGGTAACCTTCAGGAAAAGGAAATCTAGCCCTGGCTAACCCAAAAGACAGGAACATAAACTGTCAAGGAAAATGAAAGACAGGGAAACAGGAGGACTGAGAGCATATATCAAATGCAAAGAGACACATTTCTACAAACAAACGAGAAATTAAAATATCTAAAACAGAATTAGTGAATTGGCTGGATCAAAGGGGCAGTTAAAAATGACAAGATACAATTATAGAGACTACATTATATCCTCCCATCAGTCTTTACCAATTGAAAATGCAGTCAGTCTGTAGATACTCTATTTAATTACTGTAGATGGGTGCCTGTCAAACACTGAGGTATCAGAAGAGAAACTGCAGGATTGACATGCTAAAGTAACAAACCTCCCAGAGCAGATGGCATCAATCAAGACTGATAGCTGTTAACAAAATCATGCAAGTTCCCCTTAAAAATAGGCTATACTGCTATACCAAAGCAATGGAACATTGCATGTATTTTACTTTAAAATCAAGATCATCTCAACCAAATGAAAAATAAAGAAATGTTGAAATAGAAGTTAGCGAACTAAAAAATCTGCTTAATGCTAAGCATGGCTGATCCAGTAACAGTGAAACATGCCTTTTATATTTTCCTTTAAAAATCTTGAAGATCTCAGTGATTAGGCAGAACCATTTAATATAATTTTTTAAGGAAATTTCAGAAAGTCTTTGATAATTTATCTCAGAAGATGTTGTTAAGAAAATATAGTAATCATGAAGTGAGATGCGAAATTCTGCCCTAGATCTGTTTTACAAAACAAAGGAAGTGTTGCAGGAATGAAAAATGAAAGGTTGGCAAGGAAGGCAATAAAATCCTTTGATGAATTATCAGAACAATAAGGTGGGACACATAAACGTAACAACACTGGGAAAATTATCTGGCCCTTTGGTCACCCAGGGCAAGATGACCCTGAAAAACTTGGGGACCCAAAAAAACAGATGAAGAGGAAGGTGAAATTAATTTTATTGCTTTGCCAACACAGAAGGTGCCAAATACAAGAGGAAATATTTTGTGTTCTCGGAAAACACTCTCAGGTCATGAAAAACCTCTTAAACACTCTTATTTTGTTTGTCATGTAAGAGCAGAGCAGTGGAAGGGGCTGACTGGTGATCAGTTGCCTGAAGGCAAAGCTGGAGAGGCTCCAGGCAGCACCAGAACTTGGAGGGCAGTGAGAGGGGCTCCCTTAATGCAGCCAGGCTCCTCACCCAAGTGAACTGGTCTGGTCACCCTCTTGAACAAGAGTTACACACAGAACAGACCCAAAATGCACCAAAAAAGCTGGTTTGTTAAGAGAGGAGATGGAGCATATCATAAAGGTAAATTATATCATCAATACAGTTGGGAAAATAAATTCAATCCTTCATTATGCTCTACCACAATATTAGGAAATTTTTTGTGTAGCAGTGTTAGTTTGTAAAAAAGAAACCAGTGTTATTCCTGGAAGACTCAGCTTTTCTAAATTCTTGGCTAGAACTGGCTGTAGCATCACTCCTGCCTATTTCCATGTTTATTTCCCTGCCTTTACATACTGAAACAGCCAGGGCAATGATCTCACAAAGATCAGAAATGCAAAAGGAAACATAAAGCCAGAAAGTCTAAAGCTGATAAGAGGAATTATATTTTGATACCAAATGGAAATTCCTTGGTGCAGGATGAACTAGATGACCTTTAATGGTCTCTCCTAACTCAAACTATTCTATGATTTAAAGATTCTCTAACTGACAGCAAATATTCAGCTCAGCGTGGACTGGCACAGTGAGGTTCACCTGGGGTTGGTCCTTGGGAGAGAGACAGAAGAGAAGACTGAACAAAAATGGGACTTAGTGCCTTACAACAAAGCTGGGATCCAGTTTTAAGGAGAACTGTAGCCTTCATATTTTTTTCCTATAAAAATGACTAAATTTTATAATCCAAAGGTTCCTTTCATCGCTCTTGTGCATTTTCCTTCCCTTACTCCTGCAGTGATCATGTTCTGCTGCAAAAACTCTTCAGTTTGTTATGAGTTATTTGAAATTTTGTCAGTCCTGGAGTGGGCAAGAAAGAAATGGAGAGGTGCTTGAATAAAGAGAAATCCTCATTTATAGAAATGAATAGGACATGATTAAAGCAGTGAGTAAGTTCCTTTCATCTCACACCAAACACAGTATTTATGGGATGTCAGGATTATGAATTTCTTGTGAATGACTGAAGTTCAAAATACTCCTATCTGTAATTTTGCAGTTAGTGGCACTTCAGGGTCCAGGAGTCACCAGAGGAAATTATAGAGAGGGAAATAATTTAGAGAAGAAACTTATGACACAAATCACAGTAGAGAAACGGAATTTAGTTCCAACATACAGTACATGCTTAAGTCTGCAAGCTAAGAAATAATCATATGAAAACTCTCTGCCTAACCTGATCTACAAATAAAATCCATTTAATTCCTCCACCTTTCCCTGGCAAGGAGTAACATTACAGGTAAAATGGTAGATACCTTCAGGGTGATATAACCAACACTGAATTTTTTTATTATCTAAAGCAAAACAAAACAAAACAAAGAAAAAAAGAGGTTGTATTTTGTTCTTCTTAATCAGTGTCCCCAGTGGATGTTTCTGATCTTCTCTAACAGAGTATTTTAGAAGAAACTGCATTTGAAAGCCTGGGATTTGGCTTTTGTTTTTTATAACAGGACTGATAATCTTAGGTGCATAATTGCTAAGCTCTGAGAGTGGTGAGATTCCAGACTTTAGGGGCCACCAGAAAATACAAAGCATTCAATATCCAGTGCCTTCCCACAAGGTCTCTTACAGAGACTCCTGGGCTAACACCTCTTGCTGTGTGTACAGGAGAAGGGGAAGGAGGAAAGTGAAGCCACATTGCACAGTTTTCTGTTCACAAGCACAGACTGTGTAATCTCCACAGCTTGGTGCACATCTTCAGATATATTCTGGGATTAATGAACGTGGCATTCATATCTGCCAGTCACAAAATAGCAATTTGCAAGCTGCTCTGAGCATCCCTGCCTGTGCCAGGGTTTTGTGGAGGTGGTCAGAACCTCACAGGATTAGACATGCTGGACAAAAATGACTATTTTTAGCTATGCATAGGGAGTTCCCCTGTTTCCTTGGTTATCTAGTACATTTGCAACTAGATGTTCTACTGCAAGCATTTTCAAGTATCAATAACTTCTTCAGTCCATAACCTGATCACAGAGCAGGGTTAAACTGTTTGCTAAAAAGAAAGCACAACTATATCCCAGTAGACTGGCAAACAGAACAGCAGGAGTCACTGTCCTAAGGCAAAGAGATGAACACCAAGGTCTGTCCAGAAGTTAAAACAGAGCAGGTGGAACCTTCCCTAGTCACTCAGAGGGAAGGACATGGCTGCTCAGTGCACCATGCATTTGTGAATGGTGGGAAGATTATGAGGAGACAGCTAAACAGGGAGATGTATTTTTGTGCTCTGTTCTAAAGAGAAATGAGAGAAACAAGTTCCCAAAAGACACAGAGAGTCAGCCATAGAAGTTGTGGATTTGTTTTCACTGTGCTCAGATCCTTTCTTTTGCTGTGAGCAGATGACAGCAAAGTCATCATAAAAATGATGATTATTTGAATAGAATAATCACAAAGTAATGTAATGGTAGTAATGATATTGTCCACCTGTACTGTTTAATTTTTTATCAGCAGATTTCAAAGTTTTTAAAAAGGAGGTGTTTTACTTTGGATGCATTTTCCAGAGAGGGAAACTGCTGCAGAAAAGATGGAGTGACCTATCCAAATTCAGCCAGGAGGCAATTGGCTGAGTCAGGAATAGAAACCAGAGTCCCAGCCCAATGAAGAAGGCATCCTAAAACAAATGTAACCAAGCAGAAATGGGATCTATGTCCCCACATTTCAGCAGTGAGAAGTGCCAGCTGCCTTTTTCACCATTTCTTTAAAATATTAGCACACACTTTTTTTTTTTTTAATGTGAGTATTTAATTAATTACTGAACTGGCTCTGCCGTTCCTCTACAGGATGAAAACAAGCACTTAAACAAGTCTCTCCTGTCAACCCCACCCAACACCTACTCAATTACAACAGATGGATGAGTGCCATAGAACAGATGTCAAAATGATCCCAAATTTGACGCTGCACAAGAAACTGTAGCATGCTGCAGAAAAGAACCGCTCCCACAGTAACATTATTTAGAGGCCAGGTTGCTCTGATCCCTGTTAGAGTTGATGTCCACAGAACCCAGACAGCAAAGGCTGTAGTTGCTGCCACAGTCTCCTGAAATCTTTCCATCTCTTTTAGTAGTCTTGCCTAAATTTTGTTGTCTTCTAAAAGTGGGAAGGTTTGCTGGAGAAGGATATAGAAATACCTGGCTGGAGTCCCAGAGGGATGAGATGAGTGTCTCCTCTCCTTGGAGCAGCTTTGATTACACCTGCTTTTGTAGTACTTAGTAAATAGGGCAGCTTAGGATGCTCCTTGCTGCCCTTGGACATCAGCCTTGAAGGACAGATGATCTCTCTTCTGAGACACTTCAAGTTTTCTCCTTAAAGATGAAGAGATTCAGATGTGGTGTGGACAGGGATGTATGTATGTGAAGAAGATAGGAAGCTTTGACATTTACATAGGTGCTAGCTTCATTCAAATGGTTTATGTAATGTTGTATCCATTGACCACTTTAAGCCTGAAGCAGTGTAGCCTTCTGGGCAAACCTGAGGGCCTTGAGGTTGGATGGACAGCCCAGAGTTACTGGGCTTACCAAGGAAATTGGTCACCCTCAGTGTCTGTAGCATGGCATGATGACCTGGGCCAGGAGAGCTCCCCTGGGACTGTGAGGCATCTGTAGTTGTTACAGAAGAGTTCAGATGAACTCCAGACGTGCCTTTGCAAGCCTAGTTTGACTTCTTCCAGAGCAACAACTCTTGCAAACAAAAACTTGTACAGTGGGACTGGCACACTCATCCCAGAGTCCTGCCATAGTCTCAGCAGTTCAGACAGAAATATGTACAAAACAGTTGTCTGACAAGAAAAGGTCTGTCAAAACTGAAGTTTTTTTCTGAAATTTTTCCATTTTGATTAAATCATGAAGGGCAAAGCCTTCTTGGTTAAACCGAGTGAACAAATGATCTAGAAATACCAAGAGTCTGCTGATTTGAGCAACTACATATGAGAGCCTAAACACCTGGAACCTGTATGAGACAGAGGTGCACCCTTCAGATCTGAGAATGGTTTTCCTTTTGTCCTAATGGGGATTTGAAACCTCAGAACTACCATTTCCCAGAAATGTACTTGTTTCTGTCACACTGTCCTTATGCTGGAAGAAGTATTTTGGATACAGGAAAGGGAGTCCAGGGAGATCATGGATGACAGTGTCTTACTAATTTCAATTTTGAACCTCTGAGTGTCTCTCCTTTTCAGAGTGTTTAGCATTTTGCACCATTCTGCCCCAGTTGCATGTAATGAGCACTTAGCTCTTTCACAAACGAGATCTCAAGTCATTACAGTCAGACACCCACAGCAAAAAAAAGTAGAGGGTTTTTGTGCCCACTTTGTTTGGTTTAAGTTACTCGTCCAGTACCCTAACACAGAAACTTTGCAGCAGAGCCAGAGATATAATCAAAGGATGTATCTTCAGCTCCAGGCAAATCTGAGACAAACTGTTGGACTACAGATGCCTATTCAATGAGTCGCATCCATCCTGGGCACTGAATGAGGCAAAGGCCCTGTAGAAAAAGGAGGATGTGATTAGATCATTAAGTGCAAAAGAAAATGTGGCAGTAGGAGAAGCAACATAGCTATGCTGGCTCTAAGTTAATTAGTGGGGAAACAGATTTATTTTAGCTGTGGCTGTATGGAAGGCTCTAGTATTGGGTAACTTGTATTAATGTCGCACCTCTAGTTTGCTGAGCAAACTTACCATATTCTCTTTGGTGCCCACAAATTCTCAGCAGCATAAGATAGTCAGGATCCCTTTTCAGATCAAAGCTTAATCATGTTTCTGCTGCCTTATCACGTTCTCTTTATTTTCAGCACATGCGTGGGATCACACAAGGCAGGCATGGCCTGAAATACCAAGGCACTACATGTAAAACAGTGGCTGAATCTTGGCTGCAGAGTCAGGAATTCAACACATTTTTAATATTCTGTAAGATCTTTGTTTTCCAACACTAAAGAGGAGAATCTATTCCAAAATCCCTACAGTGTCTCTGTGTATCCCGACACTTTTGAGAAACCATGATATTATGTCCATAAGGCACAAGGAGCTAATCCATGTTAATCATTAACTGACTCCAGAACAATAACATGTGAGTGCAAGTTCTTTGTGGGTATTGGACCTCATTACTGAGTTCTTATTGGAGCAGTGACCTCACCATTTTGGCTTGTTGATGCATCAACACCATCCCATCTAACACTAGCAATGGAGGTACCAGCGGGTAATATACATGGTTATTGAATTCTGTGTGCTTTAGTAGAGGTTTTTTATGTCACATAATTTTGCAAGACAAAATTTTGCAGCTCTGATTCCCAAGATGGAAAGTAGTTTCCGTGATCTAATCGAGATCAAAGAGGTGATGCCCACTTGTATCTTCACATCAGTGCAACTGTGCTAACAGTGATGAGACTCTATCAGTACAATTGTTGGTCAAAATAAAATTAAAACTTCCCCATTAATCAGTCACATTAGTAAAACTGTCAACAGACAAGTCCTGATATAGTAAAGGAAGCCTAGTAAAAGAGGACAGGAAGGGGCATGGGAGATCTTCTAGAGTTCTGTAGCTGGTATTTTGTACTAGTTGATTAGCACAAAAGGACACTAAAACTTCTTGGAATAAATATTTTCTTTGTGACAATTATGTTTGATAAAGGAATAGTAAAGAAGAGCACCAAGCAACGCATATAAACTCTCTAGGCACAGCTGAAAATGCCAAATATGTGTCTCTGGACTGCTCTGAGCTCCCAACGAAGCCCCCAAGTAAGGGTGCAAATCAGAGTTTGAAATGTTTTCCATGAATGCCCTTCCCACCCCATAGTCTATTGCCAGAGCCAGTTATCTACCCCTAGTCATCCAGCAGCCCTTCAGGAGCCCTGGCTAAAGGCAAAGGGAAGGAGCATCTGAGGCCATGGTTTCTGTGGCTCAGAAGACTGATTTCCCTTCATTTAAGGATTAATGTTTTTCACAGTTCTAAGGATGACTGCTCAAATGTTCTTAATCGTGTGTGTGCTTGCCTGATGGGAAATATGCAAGAGCATTTGGGGACTGTGGCATTGGTACATGGCAAATGGCCATTAACAGAACAAACTCTGCCTCTGGCAAATTCACTTTGCCCAGAATTCTAGAGGGGTTTTTGTATTGGTGGTGGTGGTAGTGGGTTTATTTTAAAGTGAATTTATTTGATGAAATAAAGGAAATTGAAGTTATCATTTCAAAAGTTTTGTGAGGATGGAGTCCTTCTTCCC
Organism: Peucedramus taeniatus; assembly: GCA_013400575.1. NCBI lineage: Eukaryota > Metazoa > Chordata > Aves > Passeriformes > Fringillidae > Peucedramus > Peucedramus taeniatus. The sequence goes on from WBNO01009679.1 coordinate 140,912, forward strand.
TGATGCATGCACTTATTTTTCAGTTCTGCTTTCCCACTTCTGTTTGCCTAGGCATTGGCCTGCATCCTTTCATGTGTATTGCCTCTGATGTCTGACTCATTATGGCAACAGAAATGTTGATGCCAGACCCAGAAGCAATACTTAAAAACCTGCTATTCTCTCTCCTTCAAGCTCAAAGCTAACCCAGTTTGTGGCAAATGAATGAAATGCAATCATTTGGCACCTTGTCCATGCATCAGTTTGGAAACATAGGACCTTTCTCCTCTGCCCTTCTGTGTCTTTTTCTATTTGACCAGGCTGCCATAAAGACCAGTAACTTTAGGGTGTGGAGTTTAATGATTGGAAAATAAATAACTGGTTTAGTGCATTCTCTCTTGTGTTGCCAAGCCTCTCCTCTCACCTCCTAGTATGTTTCCCATGTCTCACATTCAGGATTAAAAAGATTCCTGGATTTAAAAGGGGAAAAGCAATCATCCTTTATGTTTGGGATGAAGGATACTTAGCCTTTATGTTTGAGGTGGAGGATAAATGGATAAGGCAGTAAGAGAAGGGAAAGGTAGAACAGGATTTGAAAACTATTGCAGTCTGAAAACTCAAACCCAGAAGTTAAGTGACTACTCCCAAACACACTGTTTAAAAAATAATCCAGGTTTCATCTCTTTCTTCATGCTTTGTTTTGGGACATCATGTCATCATGAATACTAGAGATTAGCAAGAGCTGGGCACTGTTTTACCCAAACACCAGCAAGGACACGTGGATGGAAGCAGAGAAATTCCCCCACACATGGTTGGGGACAACAGTCCTGGCAGAACTGCAGTGCTTGGTGCCACCTTGAGTAGAACATCACAATTGTTGGGCACCGTGTGCCAAGGTGAGGAGCTGGAACCTCCTGAGGAGGCAGGCAGGGTTATATAAAAATGAAGAAATTTGGAGAAAGAGGGGTAGAATCATCCTGTCCTTCCCACAGATATTACTGCTGTTTGTTCAGCTGTTTGTGTGGGCCCACAGGAACAAGAGAGCAGCCAGGGATTCTCCCAGAGAAGTGTGGGAAGTCATCTATCATGAGATGTAATCACAGCTCAGAGAGGAAGGGCTTTTTCTTTTCTCCTGCTTTGAAGCTGACAGCCATGCAGTATTTTTTTCCTCCTGGTTTCCTCCTGTTTTCCACAGGATTGCAAAGGAGAAGAGATAAAGCAGAAGGAAGAGATTCTAGAAGGGATATTCAGTGTAGCTTCACATATCAGTTCAGTGTATTTTCTGCACCACTCTTCCCTGTCTTTCATCTTTCCAATCTCTCCTAGCAGAAATGTAGGAAACAGTTAAGGCAGATGGATCTGTAATTCTGCTCATTCCCAAAGGAAGAACGGATGGTGAAGGAGAGGGCATGGGAGAAAGTATGACATGATTTGGGGAGAGAGGAGGATGAATGAGAAGGGGGAGCACTGTCCAAGCTGGGACTGATGTGTAGCATTTCAGCTACCTGGGTGTGATGCACAAGGAAGAGGGGAAAAACTGAGGAGTTTATCTTAGAAGATTAAGAAAGAAGAGTCCCAGGTCAAGGATAATTATCAGCCAGATTTACCAGCTCAAGACTGGACTGTTGACAGTGACATCAAAATTAAATTTCTAGTTTCTTTCAACTGGAGTGAACAAAGAGAAACTATTACATCTTGTACCCCTTTGAGAGTTGTGAAAATGGCAAATGAGAGAACCCTTGGTGTGCCTTAAAACACAACTTTTTGTTCACTTGTGCACCTTTGGGGCAAAGTGGTCCTGTCTGATGAAGGTAACTGCAAGATGTGTGCTGCTTGGCACCACTGATTGGAGTCCTTACCACGTGTCCCAGGAGAAATCCTCTCTTGCCTCTGCAGGCACAGCAAATTTGCTCAGGCTTCACCTGTGACTGCAGGAAGTTGTCGTGAGAGAAAGTTGCTGGAGGTTTTGAACAGAGCTGACCTGAGGCTCTAGCAACACAGAAGCTGCTGAGAGCAGCAGATTGCCTTGAGGAACAAATCAGCTCTGGTCCCAAGTCTATGTCATCTGTGCCAGAGCCCTAGAAAAAGAGACTTGCTCCTGCTGCTGCCTTCACCAAGGCAGAGTCACTGCTGGGAGGGAAAAGAGGCAAATCCCACCTCTTGTCAGCAGTGGGATGAAGGAAATCTGGTTCTACAGCATCCATTATTGTCTCTGTTACTACTGTCCACTCCCTTTTCTGTGTCAAATATGCTCTTGCCCTGAACCCTCTCCACTACTGTCCTTTACTAGGACAAGAGCTCAAATTTAGTTGTGCTGCTGAGAATAATTCACCTGGTTTGGATATAGAGCTCATGAATATGCCTGCATGTGCCAATGGAACATAAATGGATCAGGGCTACAGGAATGCTCCTACAGTGACTTTTTCTATCCACTGGGTCTGTTGATGGGAAGAACTGCAGACAACCTGACCACATCTTCCTTCTTTAAATGCTCCTCTCAGCAAAATTTAGGAGAATTGTAAACAGTTTGACAGTAGGATGGCTTTAGGGCTCTAAAGGCTTGGCCAACTGCCAACAAACTTAGAGGGCACACAGGGATTGTTAGAGTAAAGCACAACCTGAGTGGGAGTAATTTCAGACCTATTTAATGTCCTTTTGTAGTATAACTCCAGCCCCCCACCTTTTCTTGTTGTTCACTGTTGTTCCATCTTATGTAGCTTGGTTAACCCAGCCCAGCCCTGATATCCCAGCATCAAATCTTCTCTGATACAGCAGTGGCAGTGGTTCAAAAGGAGCAAGACAGGATGCTAATAGAGGAAAGAACCATCTGTTTGGTCTGGATTTCTGGGGTTTGGTTGTTCTGGGGGTTTTTTTGGCAGGGGGGAGGTCTTTACTCAAGAGGAATGTCCATGGTGAAATTTTACTTCTCTCTGTTATGACTTTTAAGTTATAATGGGTCAGACTGGTTGTCATGAGTCCAAGAAGAGTTCCCCTCAACATTGCTAATTTTGCTAATGTGGTGGTAGATTTTCTAGAGTTCTTGCTCTCTCCAAGAAAATCTTCATGACCCTGAGCTCTGTATCCACATTAAGGTCTCACATGTATCATTTAGGGCACAGCAGCAGTCTTGGCATCCTTACAGTTTACTGAGAATGTCCTTTAAAAATATAATAGTTAGTTGAATGATGGTTGATTTCACAGAATAAGGGGACTTCCTATTTCTTCCATGAGGAAACCAAGCCAAATATGTGATTCAGATTATTCTACCGGAAAGTTTTTAGCTCTTGTGCCCAGATTACTAATATTTTCCCCCAAGGTGTATGCATTTTGCAGTGAGCACAAACAGAGTGGCATGGATCACCAGAAGCTCTCAGATGACTGCAAACAGCTGAGACTGAATTCTCCTTTCCCCAGTCTATTTGCTAAGCCTTATTCTGTTGGCAGATTCAACAGAGTCAACCCAGGCAGTGTCAGCCCAGAACAGAAGGATGTTCTTCATGGCTGAATGCAAAGAGACAGGTGCAACCAGTGGTCTTAGATTATCTTTTCTTGCTTTTAGAGTGTTTCTTGAAGTACTTTGCAGGATTAGGTAATAGGTGCTTTATAGTAATAGGTAATTTCCACATGATAGAAGTTGGGTCTTCATTATCCAGCCAAGTGTCTTCAAACTGGTTATGCCAACACAATAAAATCCTTGCCCCTTTCTGCATACTATTCTGTGAGATATACACTCTACTAGCGCTGTGTAAAACAGTTGTGTCATCAAAGCCAGAAGTTTTATTAACTGTTTTTGATTGTTTCCTTATTTATATTAGTCGGTTTTCAGCTGAAGTGGTTTTTTGCTTTGGTTTATTTTTTTTATTCCAGTTGAAGTTGTAGAACATTCACAACATTTCCTGTTTGTTTCATGTCCTTTCTGCAAGGCAGAAGAAATTGAGAGGAATAATTCCCTCTCTGAGGTTAAAATAGAGGATAAATCTTTCATACAGGCAAGTGACAGCTTGCCTACTGCCTATTAAAATAATCATTTATGCACAGGACTTTGAGAAAATACTACTGTAGGGCCAATATTTACCACCTTTCATTAAAAAATGTATTATTGCTGATGTATTGTGTGGAGGACACTTGCCTAACACAAATACCACGGTTCAAATGTGTTCAAATTATGCTGGAAAATGTTGCTTTATTTTTCTGAAGCTTTCAAATGGTGACAACTTTTCTTATTTCTTAATTTCAAAATTGTTTTATTGACCAGCAGATAAAACATTATGAGCTTTCAGATATTACTCCACTAATTTACCCAAAAATACCGAAAGAATATTTGACTTATGTATATTTGTTGTTTTATCAACAGTCACCCAGCTTTAGAGAAAGCTTAAGAGATGGAGCAGTCCTTCTGAGAGCATGAACAAAACCAGAATTCAGCCTCTACCTCAGGTGGGCTTTTGAGTAGCACAGAGAAAGGAGATAGTGGCATTTGTCCATGGTACTAGGCAGAAGTTTCATGAAAACTCAGAGTTTGTGGACAGAAAGTATAAAAAAATGAAGGTCTGGCAAAATTCCCCAATGTGGAGGATTGTTTGTAGCTTCTGTATGTTTCTGGTACTACGGCAGAGAGCTGGAATTCTCAACATGACTTTCTAGAATAGTACCAGGCTTTTTGGACTTCATAGAGCTTAAGAGGCAGGCAGACAGGTACCCCTGCAAGGGTCAAACTCGTTCTGTTGAGCAGCCAAAAGGCCTCTGGGTTTGTATCCTCCATACAACAAAATTTCAGCAACCCCAGTAAGTGAGAATGATTATAAAAGTCCTGGGTGGACAGGCTGGCCCATGAGCATCCCACCATATGCTTCTGGCATGATAAAGGTTCAGAATCATTTTCCTGTATGAGTTTGGATGTGATCAAAGCCAGGAAGCAAAGCAGGCAGGTTCAAACAGATTTCCTCTCTGTGGATGCTTATTAGTGCTGCTGACCTCAGTAGGACATCAGGGTTTTTCTAGTTTATTCAGCTGTGTGTGGGGTTCTCTGTACCCCTCCCTAATTAGCCCAGGTGGCCAAACTAGTGGCCAAATTGGAATTCAGTAGCCAAAATCCTGTCCTTCCCTATTTGGGATCTGACAAACTCATTTGAAGCAATGGATTAACAAAATGAATCTACAACTTCCTTTGAAATAAAATACCTGCCCCAAAAAACATAAAAAATTGTTCCAGATACTTTGATCCATTTAGCTTTACAAACAAAGCTCCTATAATTCTGCCTCTGCACTTTAGATATGACTGACATTCCTAAGTACTTAAATTCCACTACTTTCTGATTGAATAAAACTAGTTCTTAGTGAGTATTATGAAACATTTTAGTGTAAGCCAAGCCCAGTATATATTGCTGGACAAAATAAAAGCTTGGAAATTTGGGAACTCCAGTGAAAATAGAAGACCTAAGACGATTAAATGCTCTGTCTGGAGTTGTGCAGAACAATCCAAGGGTAACTGCTGGAATAGTAGGAGATTTTGGTAAAGTATCCAGAAAGTCACATCTAGCTAGTCTTAAGGAGAAGAAAAATGTGGTACAGAAAACGTAAACCATAGAAAGAATGCATTTCCCTTCACTCTACTACCGTGTGCCAGAAAGACTGAAGGTCAGCTGTTCAGAAGAACACTGTGTTCACTAACTCTAATTTAATTATCTACATAAGCAGCCATGTTTGCAAATGGCTAAGGACCAAGCAGCTCCCATGGAAACCGTATCAGGTGCAAGCCTGTTTAAAAGTACAGCTGGCTTAAATACCTATACAACCATTTTTGAGTGCAGAGACCTTCTGATAATCAGAACAAGATAGCTCTTGGTTCTGAGAACTCAAAGAAATCTGGGTATGAATTTCTTGAAGTAGTTCTTTGTGATTCTTTGACTCTTCTAAACATATTGCCATAGAGGTAGCAAAAATGGCTTGCGTGTAGGATTTGGATGGTGATTTTTTGATTAAGAAATAATGTGAGGCAAAGAAGTCAGTAATTTAGAGACTTGTCCAGAAAACCAATTCAAGTTATCAGTTCAGTTCTCAAAGGCAATTTTATCTGGGAAATCCCAGGAGTTCCAACCACTAGCACTCAGAATAAAATCTTAATCATATCTTAAAATTACAAGGATTTCTTCTTCCTAAAATTGCAAAGCTGTGGCTCGTCTCCTGATTTCCAAGTATTTACAGAGAAGTAATTCAAGCTTTCAAAGTTGTCTGCCAAAGACTAATTTTAAACCTCTCAGTTCCAACACATGGAGGAAGAAACTCCAACCAAGTTATCATGAGGCTCTGAGATTTGGCAACCCTGTCATCAAGATGCTACTGTCGAGGCCAAATCCATAGCAATGGCCTTGAAAGAAAGACCCTATTATCTCTCACCAGCTCTTCAAACTGTGCATCCCCCAAGAAACTCTCAGTTGGAATAGGACGCTGGGCTGTTTGGAAAGAGATTAAATTGTTCACAGCTGCTTGGGAATCAACAAACTTCCTCCTCTTTATGTGGAATGCAGCGTATTTCTGAGCCAGGTGGAAGATACCGTGTGAGGTTCTTGTAGGACCTGGAGTTGGCACAAAGAGCAACGTTTTCAAGTCTGCACATATATCTGAGTTACCAAGGCTCAATAATAATTTTCTGGCAGATTAGTCCTGCCCTACAGCAGGTTTCTATGATCACTAAAGCCAGAATGAAAGCAATGGGTCTGGATTTCACACTTTATATCCTTCCACACTGAAGCTTTGATTTGATTTTAAACACTGGTTTTTTTTTTTCCTTTTGACACCGATCAGCAAGAACGAGTGTGACAATTCACAGGTAAACAGCAGAGTAAACTGAAGGAACAGGTCCATAACAGACCAAGTGACACACTCATAACTTGAAGGAAATTTACTCAGAATAACTTGATAAACCTTTGCCAAGATTGTTAAGGGAGAGATCAAGCACTGCAAATTGCAAATGTGACCTTGTTTTGTCCAAGGCAAAGGAAGAGCTTGTAATTTTTTTTTCTTGCTAATTTTAACAATGCTTATTTTTACTAAAAGCAGGGTCTTTACTAGCAAAAAACTACCTGCTTATAGTTGTATAATTCAGTTCATTTTTTTTAGGTTCTAGGATTTTTTAGATTATTTTAATTTATTTGATGATACCTTTTGTTCTGTAAAAAGAAATTGAGTTTTAGCCTTGATCTTCAAATAAGAAAATTTGATTCAAGCCCAGATTAACCTTTCATAGATAGAAAAAGCAAGGCTATTCAAAGCACAGTATAATTCAGGGCTGGACAGAAAAATCTTTGCAGGTAAGCATTCTCAATAGTTGCAGAAATGGTTTGTTGGTTTGTTTGTTTTTTTTTTTAATGCCAAACTCTTACAAAATATTGATGCTTACCACATGCTAGAAGGTATTTTTCATCTGTTTTATTACCTGATACTGGAAAAAGAGAGGTACATCCAATGCATCCAGTCTTTTTCACTAAACTTTATCAATTTTCTTTTTGTTTTTTCTGAATCATTTCAGGTTTTCTACTTTTTCAGGCTTTACTCTCTATGACTTAAAATGCAGCAAAATGCAGGTACAAACTGCAAAGAGACCTGAAAGGTCCTTTATGGTCTCTGGCTTTAAACCACAAATGAAAGTCCTGACAGTATCCTGAGGCTTTTCCCCAGTTTCATTTGAAGATAGATACAGTGGGAACATTTAGTTCATGCAAGTGGTTTTGCATAAAGGACTTCCCTTATTTTTTAATACTCTGCCACATGTTCTACCAATTTTTGTCTTGGTATTAATTAAACCACACTGATAAAGGAGGTAATGGGGTCTGGCAGTAAACATTGCTATACTTTTTTTATCCCAGCACTCTTCTTTCATATGACCTATGAATTTATTCCCTTCTACTCGAATGCTGCTTTTCAAGTTAGTGTAACTTAAAATTCAACAGCAACAGAAAGGTGGGTCTGGGTGACAGCCTGAGCAGGGCTCTGACACTGTTTAACAGTGTGTTTACACCCTCTGTGGGCTTCCTTTGAACTCACACAATTCTAAAGTTGCTTAAATTGGGTTTGTGTCAACCCAGCTGAGATAACTCAATTGAGAAGAGAAAATCCAAGAAGACAGACCATTGGTACTGGGGTTTTTGCTACATAAATACCTGAAAGGGAATTTCCAAATTCATGATGACACAGACATAATACTGGTGGAAAAGGGGAATAATCAGTTTATTTCAGTCACTAAATCAAAACAAAAGTATATTGACAGTGAATTCATTGTATAAAGAGGCTTTAAAGCTACAAGTTGACGGTCAAAAGAAGATTCCCTTTTCCATGCTGGGCTGTAGGCCAGCTGTTGTCCTGTCCCTTGAGGACCCCATGCTCTGAGAAAAGCCTGGTATGAATAAGCTGTGTGGGGTGTAAAGCTCTACCTCTGGCCCTGTGCAGGAATCAGTGCTCAGCACACTTCATGGCAACACAAACTTTGGGTCCTGCAATGGGGATGGTAAAAGGAACCAAGATAAAATCCATATGGTACAGAAACAAGTTGGAAAGTGCACTTCTTCAGAGTCTCATGTTATTACATTCTTGTTTGGATTCAGGTTTTTTTTTTTCCTTTTTTCCTAAAGGAATCTTTAAGGAGTTTTCTTAGCCAGACCTTGTTATCATATAACCTGTTGTCCCTCATCCAGCCCAGTGTGACTTCCAGCCTGAACTCATAGTTCAAAATAAACTTTTACTGGAGGATTATGATCAGAAAATAGGATTTCAAGAGCTCCATATTCAATACAGCATAAAGTTATGCTCTATTACATAGTACTTAAAACACTGTATGAAGTAAGAACTTAGACCTACAACACCTATAAGTTTTGTGGTTTCACAGGGATCTCTCTCTTTGGATCTCCCTTTCTTGAGTTACTGGCTTGGACCTTCTACATTTCCTTCACCTTCATGTAGAGTGTATGGACTCAGCTGAGAAGGAATAAAAACTAACCAATTATCAGCCTGGATAGAAAGAATTCTTTCTCCCTCCATGGAGAGAACACTTTGTGGCACTAACACCCCAGGTTGCTTGGTGTCAGTAGTTCATAGAAATGATCAGACAACCACGACAGCAACTTTAACCAGCTACCACTGTGCCACACCGACTGCCCAATTTGTTTCAAGTGTCCTCAACACCAGAGAAGCAAAGACCAACACAAACTGAAATACAGCTAAATAAAAGCACTAATATATCTCCTGGCAACTTACCTCCAGCACATTTTAAAAGAACTTAAAACCTTTACGCAGCACAATGCCATTTATTACCTGCCTCTCTCCAAGCTGTCTGACAACACAGCTCTTCCATATTTTTGGAAGCAAAAGTGCTCCAGCTGCTTGACACTGAAAATAAAGGTGATTTGCAAAGTCTTGCCTTTTAATTTGCCAAGCACTGAATGTGTGCTTTCTTACAAAGATGATGGTTTGGGTTTTCTCTGGTTTATTTTGAAAATGAAGCTATTGGGAAACAAATTGTGGCCTCAGTAGCAGAAATATTGCTTTTGTAAAAGGATAAAAAAAAAAAAAAAAGAAAAATAAAAAGAAGCAGTGAGTGAGTAACGGCAAATACCTGTGGGGGGAAAAAATTAAATAGGAGCATACTGGGGAAATAGGCTTTCAATTGGCATCAGGGAGCTTTGCAAGGGGGCTGGCTTGATGCTGCCTTCACGTTTCACAAGGTTTGGCTGGTGCTTTGATATGCGCAACTACTACTAACATTTCATAATATGACAATCTAAGAGGTGAAATAGCTTTTGTATTTTAAAATCCATTAAGAACAGCTGCAACTTAGTGTTGATGGATACATCCTCACTTTACTAAATCAATGTCTCCTTTGTTGAGTTATATGATGCTGTTTCATTGCCATGCAGATGGGAGATGCTAAAAAAAAATTAAAATAAAGGAGAATTAAAATGTGTTATAGCACACTACATGTTAGCATTAGCTGTCCCTAGTATGAAGAAGTAATGAAACAACTAGAAATAACATATACAAAAATAAAAGAGTAAAATAAAAACGGAATTAGCATTTGAAGTGACAGTTCTGAAATGCTAAAAAAGCTTATCTCAAAACTGCATGTTTCTGGGTGGGAGAAGGATTTCTAGGACATGCTTTTTCCCTAAGTGAATTTTCCAAGAGTCCCAAGTGTTATTTGCCTTCTAGTTCTGTAGTGTCAATATGGATTTCTCATACCAATTTCCACATAGCCTGCCCCTACAGTGAAAACATCTTGTGTTTAGAAAACGTATTATGACATTTAAAGAGAATGTTTATTGTATTTAAACTAAGAGTAAAAGTATATGTGGAAAAAAGTTGTTGTTTTTTTTTTTTTTTTAAACTGCCTGGTAGACAGCATTAGGGTTAACCCATAAGCTTGTTTTAAGCAGTGTTTTTAAATAAACTTTTCTAGATGTCCAGACAGGATCCTAAGAAGCAAACAGACCCAATGGTTTTTCTTTGCTTGTTGGCTTTTGGGGTATTCCAGTTTAGTTCCTCGTGAAGCCTCATGATGAAACACCTACCAAGACTCAACAAAGCGTGAAGGTTTAGGTGGCTGTAAGTGAAATAACCACTTACAGAGGCTGAGAGAGAAGTAGATTTTGTTAGTCTGAAGGAGAATTGGGCTGTGGAAAGCTTTAGCACAATGGTCGATTGTCAAAGAACACAGCTCTAGCAAGCTCTCTGCTTGCCAGGAGCGAGGCCAGGGGCAAGAGTAGCTTAAAAAAGAAGTGAAGAAAGACCTGAAACTATTTGCTAATGTGGTAACAAGCACTACCTTTATTATAAACCAACTGACTCATGGAGGAGGTTGTTTTGGTTTTTAAACCCGCATGCTCATTCTGTGGTATATGAACTGACCTCCAAGTACTCCTAAGGATAATCCTCAGTGAGGCCAGTCCATTATTAGTGTTCTGTGGGTATCACATCTTCTTTACTGACAGCAGTAATAAAATGTATTCTCCGAGTGTGGACAGGACCTATTTGATAATCAGCCTCAAACCTTGAGTCCTAGGGGAGAATGTAGAATGCTGTCTCTGCCTGCACAGAGCTCTCAGCAGGATAAACCTCTGATTAGTGACGTGGAGGGTGGAGTGGATGTAAGTTTAATGTTATATGCCAGCTCACATTAGACAACCTTGTGCAACTCTGTCAGTTTTGGAATGCAGTTCGATTACCTTATCTAACTGGAGAGCTTGAACAATAGGATTTAAACTTCTGGAATACAACTGACTAGGCTAAATGCTATTTTTAGGAACACAGGTAAATTAGCATATATGTATATGATTAACTTACCTATATGCATAGAGATTATACAGGTATATAACTTATGCATGTGTCTTCCCAGTTATGGGCACCTGCAGCACTCTGAACACCTCACTTGCTACTCTCTAAATTCCCCCTGGCTGCTGAGGTGCTTCCAGTTGATGTGTGTAATACGGAAGCTCCCTATACATTTTTCCCCTCCAACCTCACTGCAAGTTCTTTATGTCCTTTATACTTACTATTCGTATACTGGGCTGCATATTCATCTGCAAGTCTGTCAACACAGTTCACCTCCTGTAATCAGAAAATGGTGATTAAATGAACATCCAAGTACAGAAGCTGTCAACCTGGTGTTCATCTTTTTTAAAGTTAAAAAAAATATTCAATTACCTTTTGCACTCATATGGCTCTGAAAAGGTCTTTTAAAAAAAGTGGCTTCCACGATCGTAAGACAGAATCAAAGGTCAATGTCGATCACGTAGTTTTTAGCATTTACGGGAACAATAAAAAAAAAATAATCTCTGTAAAAAAAAGTTTATGCTGCAAGCCCTGTAGTTTTCTGTCTTCTAGGGTGGGTTGCAATAGCTCCTAAAAGGAACTTGTGCGGGGCATTTAGCTTTTAACCACAACAAGGTATTGTTTCTTTTAGCTATCTGTTTCAGCATTTGGTCCACCTCATGGGACGGTCTTTGAGACTTTGTTTGAGGATTAGGTTACAGATAAAGTATGACAAGGAGAAAAAACCAAAACCTTGTTTATGTCGTCTTACGCGCATGAAAAAAAAATGCAGAATTTTATGTATGTGCCATCGACCTAAGAGGGAACATAATCCGCTCTCAAACTACAGAGTGAGCACAACTTATGTAGTGCGTGCAACAACTTTGACCTCCGTGTAATTACTCCAGCCTTACATCAATATAACAGGGCCGTGTTTCTCTTCAATTATTTCCCGGGAGTGGCAGGCTCTCTTCCCGCAGTGCTTATTTGTTTCGAATTGGCCTAATTTGCTCAACAATTTGCACATCCCTTCTTTGGCATCCCACGTTTCCCCGGACGGCGGGAGCTGGGGCTGTCCGGGCCGCCCCGTCCGTGGCCGTCGGTCTCTGCCCCGGGGGAGCGGCCACGGGGCTCGGCACCGCCCGGCACCGCCCGGCACCGAGCCCCGCCAAAGGGAACCACCACGGCCGGGGCCCGGCGCTGAGCAATTCTTACGGATGAGTAAGCAGCAAATGTGGT
>WBNO01009679.1:155092-257677 GCA_013400575.1 Peucedramus taeniatus
GAGGACGCGGAGCTGGAGGCGGCCCTGCTGCTGCAGCGGCCGGAGCGGGCGCGGCTGAGCGAGAACACGCGGCTGGCCACCCGCTACGCCGTGCGCATCTTCCGCGAGTACCTGAGCGAGAAGGCGCAGAGCCCCGACTTCGAGACCATGGACAAGGGGGCGCTCTGCCGGGTCCTGCGCTCCTTCTACGCCGAGGCGCGCTCCAAGAGCGGGCAGCTCTACTCCAAGTCCTCCCTCATCAGCATCCGCAGCTCCCTCAACCGCTACCTCAACGAGCCGCCCTACTGCCGCACCCTCGACCTCACCAAGGACCCCGAGCTCCGCGCCGCCAACCTCACGCTGGCCGCTGTCATCCGCAAGCTGGAGGAGCAGGGCGCCGGGCCGGTGGTGCAGAAGCAGGCCATCACCCGCGCCGACCTCCGCAAGCTCTACACGTGCAGCGTGTTCAGCACCCAGAGCCCCTTCGGGCTCCTCAACAAGGTCTGGTTTGAGACCTGCATGTACTTCTGCACCCGGGGCCGGGAGAACCAGCGGGAGCTGGAGGAGGACTCGTTTGGGCTGGCCGTGGATGAGGACGGACGCAAGTTCGTCTACTTCAAGGCGCTGGGGCCCTACCACAAGTCACGCTCGTCCTCCTGGAGCAAGAAGCGGGCGGAGAGCAGCGACGAGGAGAACCTGCCTCGTATGTATGAGACTGGCACTGAGTTCTGCCCCTATGCCAGCTTTGTCAAGTACCTCTCCAAGCGCAACCCCCTCTGCAAGGCCTTCTTCCAGCGCCCGCGGGACCACTGCAGCGAGGGTGACATCACCTGGTACGAGAACAAGGCCATCGGGAAGAACCTCCTGGGTACCCGCATGCAGATGCTCTCCAAGGCGGCCAAGCTCTCCAAGACCTACACCAACCACTGCATTGGTGCCGTCTCCATTGCCACCCTCAACAGTATCGCCGGCATTGGCACCAAGCTGGGAGGAATGCAGCCACCCCATCACCACCACCCCCCTCCCCACCACCACCACCACCTCCTCCACCACCCCGCTGGCGGGGGCTGCTACACCCCCGCTGCCCTCAATGGTGGACCTCGGCCGCGGCCGCCCGCTGCCAACCCCTATGTGCTGCCCAAAGACGGTGACGCTGCGCCGGTGAAAGCAGAAGCGGCCGCAGTGGCCCCGGCCAAGCGGGCGCTCTACGAGGCAGTGTTCCCGGCAGGGGCCGCGGCCGGCGGCGATGCATGTGGGCCCTCTGCCTCCCCCAAAAGACTCTGCCGCCGCCCCGCTGAGCCCCTGGATGCCGCTGCGCCCGCCGTGGTGGTGGTCTCAGTGAAACATGACCCCTTGCCTCACCTCCTTCCCGAAGCAAATGGGCACAGAAGCACCACCTCACCCACAGTAGTTTCACCTGCTATTGTTTCCCCCACACAGGTAACTGGAAAAAGAAAAAGAAAAAAAAAAAAGTGGCAACCCCCTCACCCTGCCCCACATAGTCTGCACTGCCCCCCTCCTTTCTTCCCCCAAGGCTGGGCACTGAGGCACACTGCCAGCCTTGGGGTGGCTCTTGGGGTCATGCTCACTCTTCAGGCACCCAAAGAGCCCGGATGCGAGTTATCCAACTTACTTGCCCCCTCAGTCTCTTCATGCCCCTGGTCCAGTGGCCACTCACTGTGTTGCCTGGCTGTTAGACTTGAATGGTGCCTGGGTGCTGCCATGCTCCCGCTCAGCAGCAGCCCTGACAGCTCAGCCCTATGGGCTCAGCCCTTTTCCTCCTTTTTATTTCTTTTCCCCCTCTTTTATTTCTCTTTTTGCGGGAGATGTGACTTATGAAAGTCGGGCCAGAGTAGTAGATAGGGGCATCAGGTATCATTAGTGTGTGTGGTGTTCTTGATGTGCTAATGAACTATTTGAATAACCTCAAATGCAAGAAACAGCCGGGAGAATACTCAATTACACACTAGTAATGAGGGTGTAATTTTAAACTTCAGAAGTTAACAAGAGGGTTAATATGGCAATTGCATTCATCTTGTATTTGTTTATTTAAAATAGCTCTGTTTCCTGGCAGTGATCCTCTTTTTTTTTTTTTAAGGCAAATTGGCTTTAGTTGCATTAGTTACCATAGTGGCGAAATATACAGTAAGAGCACAATTAAACGGGTTTAGGTGCAGCTTAGCTGTGGAACGAGCCCAAATTCATTAGATGTGTTGCGTTAAGGTAAAACGGTGCTGTGGAAAACGCTGTTGAGCTGTGCCTGAATGTGTGCCTTGCAGAGCCCCCTCTGCTGTGTGCCAGCACGTGCTGGTGCCTGCTCCCCATCCCCTCCAAATGTACTTTCCTCTCGGGTGTTTGAGCGCCGCAGCTAAATTACTTCAATTAAAGCCTCGCTGCACCTCTGCAATTGGCTTGAAGTTTGGAAGCCATTCTAACTAACTCTGTAAAGCATATGCAGTTACGTCGTGCCCCATAAAATAGCGCGTTTCAGGCAAGAACTTTACTGCTGGCTGCCCTACATGATTACAAAACCCCTCTGACATTCTTGTGTCAAGTAATAACAGGGATCGCAGCCGTCAGCCAGGGAGCGCGGCGCTGGGCAAGCACAGGTATATGACATGCCTGAGCTGTTTCCCCAGTGGAAATACCAGTTCTGGACAGACTGACCCTTTCAAAGAGTTTGCCAACTAATCAACCAGCCTGAAGGCTAATTGGGGAGGGGAGGGGGAGGGCAGGGCTCCCGGTGAATGCCTGCATAAGCATCTATGTTCTTTAAGATACCTGTGACCTCTCCTTTCTTTCAGGGAGGCTTTTTTTGGACCACTTCAGTGGAGTACTGTAGCTTGATCGCCTGCTGTGTGTATCTGGTGTCTCTGAATGGCTTAGAGGCTTGATTATGTGCAGATAATGTTTTTGTTCTAGCTCATTATTTCAGGTAAAAGCTAATGCTCCTCGCTGTATTTAACCCTAGATTCCTCTTCCTCTTGCTTTTAATGATCTTTAAAGTAATTTTGAAACTTCGGGCACAGATCAGCTTTTTAGGAGGAGCACTGCACGTGTGTCTGGGAAGGGGAAGAGGGAACTGAGCAGAGCAGTCAGTGATCAGGGAGTGTGTGTGTCTTTAACCTGTTATATGAGGTGTCTTGGCACTTTCGGTTGTCAGACTAGAGAACTCTACCCTGGCCCACAAATCCCTTCACACTTGCCTACAGCTTAGGCGAGGAGAAATCCAGCTGCTGTAGTGTTTGATACAAAGCTGAGCTTCCTACGGGAAGCGTTCGGAGCTGTAATTCTCATTAACAGTGGGCTGTGGGGAGAAAGGAAGAAATAACTAAAATAGAGTACACAGGCATCTGCTGTTTTCCTAAGTGTATCAAGAAAGAAAATGAGCAATCAGCAAGGGTACTAGAACTAGACAATGTGAGTTTTCTTCAGTAATTATATGGAAATGTTCACCTCCATTCATAATTTCAGGAGTTAAACAAGGTGCCCACTCACTTTTGTAGCTGAATCTTGCCTTTGCTACAAGCCTCATTAATTTAAATCTTTAATAGAAAAAAAAAAGTGTCTCTTTTTTTTCCCGCATTTTCATCACTAATTTTTCTTGTGTCAGTTTTAACTTATGCACTTCTGGGATGTGACAGAATGAAAAAATACTGGCTGTGGAATGGATTTCCTTGGGAGACTGTTAATGCTAAACTTTTTCTCTCTAGCTACCTTTTATGATACTTACACTAATCGAGGTCCAGGGCATTTCCTGGGGAAATTAATGACTGGCTGAGGTTAATGGCCCAAGGCATTGCCTCAAGCCATGGGCTCTCCCAGCCTGGTCATTAATCCCCAGGAAATGCCCTGGCCCTCAATCGTTATTGCTTAATTATAAACAAAGAGTTTCTAGGCCTTTTTAGTGAATACATCTCATCAAGTACCATGACACTAAATTCCACTGTTGACAAATATTACCGATTCCTTGAAAACATGAAGGTCATAAGTTTGTGGTTTATTGGTTGTCTTTGTAATTAGTCTTCCAGGGCACAGATTATGCAGAACTCATGGATTTGTGCAATACTCTGGTGAAAAAGTGGTGTCATAATGTGTGGGTTTCTTAGCGTATATTCTTTATACAGTGAGTTTTGCATTTTTTTTTTTTTAATAGCATTAAGCCCAGTGTGGAAAACAAAAGTACTAAATGGGGTGTCTTCAATTTGCATTGACTATCTGAGCAAGAATGTTAATTTTATGCTTTTGTGTTGTAGCTCCCATTTTTCATTTAGCCCCGAATAATCTTTTCAACACTGAGTTTGTAGGAGCCTCCTTGAGAGCTCAGGAAAGGTACATTAAATGTTCATCTTGATCCAACTATTGCTTTAGGTTTTAGCCTTAAGAGCAGCATTTATAGTGTATTTTAAGAATACACCACTGCCATTATGGCAGAACTTTTTTTTCAGTCCTTATTTGCTCTGAAGTGTAGCAATTTTCCTGCCACTGACAGCAGTACTTCAGTTCAAGTTGATGACAGAGAGATGTAATTTGGCTGTTGTTCATCTCCCATGTTGCTGAAAGATGAACAATAGCTAAAGCTTGAACTTTTGATGCTACAATGTGGTGGTAGCTTTTGGGTTTTATAGATCTGGTACATGCTGAACTTACTACAGTAGTAATACCCAAAAATAGGTGTAGGAAAATAGTTTGGCCTCTGCCAGGGGGGAGGAGAGTTGCCTGTCACTTGCAAATGCTTTGGTTATGTTTGTTCTGTAACTCTTTGTGTTTTTCTGGGCTGTTTGTGAAGAATTTATTAGCTATTAAGATATCTACCAAAAGGTTGGTCATTAAAACCTGAGCCATGTGCATTTGTTGTAGCTGTTTTGGGGAATCCTGAAATGCCTTTTTTTTTTTTTTTCCTTCTGCTTTAAATTCAGAGTTGCCCTTTTTGCTGTCTTTTGATCTGGCACATGCCTTTTCATCGCTTTACATTCTCTTTGAAGGGCCTACTTTGACCTGAACCAGAAATCTAGTTCTGGCTGCAGGTTTTGCAAAAGAAGGCAGAACAATAGCACGTGAGGAATATGAGTAGGCAGTAGGCACAACCGGGAGCAAATGAAAAGTAGCTAACAAGTCTAATCCTTCTTAGTCTTGGATTTTGGAGGAAGTGGATAAGAATCTGTTTGCTTTATCTTTGATCTGGGAACATCCTGCACTTTCCTTAAATGGCCACAAAAAAGACTTATGTTTTATACAAGTATCTCTAGTACTCTGACCAGAATCGCTGCTAGGTGCTTTCCCAGTAAGCAGGGCAGGAGAGCTCATCAGGTAGATTCAGGGAAGGATGCTTAGGATAGTGGTGTAAAGATGCTAGGCTTTAGTTCTACCAGGGTAATAGATTAGGCAATATCCCTATCTTAAGGGCTTGAAGTACAGTGGCTATTAAGACTGATGACTGCTAAAGACCTTGTTAGTTCTTGTGACAATACTACTATTGATCAGGTTTCAGAGGTTAGTGCAGGCTGCCCTACTGCATAGTTAGTGCTCTTCTCTTTGATTACTGGATTATCTCAGGTTGCAAGAAAATCCACAATTTGCTAGGAGTCTTTTTTAAGAGAAGCACTGAGGTTAAAATCGCAGAAGGTAAAGGTCAAAGATATTTTAATCTATGGTTTAAGAAACTGTGTCTACCTTATAGGCTACTGTTTGATACTTTGTTAATTATGGGTTTTTTAATGAGGAAGATTTTTCATCTTCTGCTAAGTTACAGATGTGGAAAGTAGAACTGTAAAAGGGACTATTATACCTGATAGTCATCAAAATTGCTCTGAAATCCTTGGAGAGCAGGGGGATAAGGGAGTCGTGGTGTCAAGTAGGGTCCTCAAAGCTTTCTTATCAATCTCCATAGTGAAATGCAGGAATCCTGGCTATTGCTCTTTTGGGTGGAAGTCAGTGTTGTTTGTAACTGAGTCCTTCTAAAGATTGTTGAAGAGAGATAGAGCTTTTCTTTTTAAGAAAGTAGGATATCCCAGGCTACATTCCTTATAATGAACATGAAGCTTGGTAGGCATGTGAGTGTTTCCCAAGATGAGTACAAGACAAGCAGAATAGAGATTAGGTGTAGTGATCTTAAATACAGCTTTGATGGCAGTACATACACTGAAAGGAATGAAGGGAACTGTTTTTTCTTTCCTTGACTGAGGTTGGTCCATGTTGAATTGGCTGTTAGGGAGTCAATTTAAGGTGACTTGGGAGAGTATTTCAGAGCAGATCCAAGAATGGTGTTTTGGTAAATGCATTTAGAATGGTGGCTGTGGACCTAAAGGTCCAGTACTGTCTTTGTAGGTCCTCTTGGTTGCATTGGCATGATATGTTGGAGGCATTAAATCGTGCAACTATTTCAGCTGATGGTTTCTACAATCACTTACTTTTTCAAAATACTTTTCCTTTTTAGAAGATAGACTGGTTTTATTTAGTTGCATCACATGAGCTGGTTGGAGAACTTGCTTTGTCCAGCCTTCAGCGATGGCAGGAATGCAAGAGGTGAACAGTTCCTTGTAGCTCAAATGAATATGACCTTTGTAATACAATCAGGAGAAAAAAAACACCACCACTGAAGGTGCTGCTGTATTTTGACACTCTTTTACATCCTATAGAATCTGAAATGACTATGTTGGTACTCCGTGCACATCAAAGATAAAATGCATGAGCTTAAAGGCAGCAGAGAGCTGATTTTTTTTAAATAAAAAGTATTCTGTGATTATCCTGTAGAAGATTTCCCATTGCCCACTGCTCTCTTTCTAGAGAGCAAGAGATCAGAAACTGCTCAGTCTAATTGGTGAGTCTGTGTGACAGGGAGCTGCCTTATTTCATGTATGGTGTAGAAATAAATGAGTGCTTAAACCCTTTGAAACACACCACTACTGCAAAAGCCATAGGCTGTAATTAAATTGAATGTGGGGTTGTATTGTCTTGTGCCCTTGGCTATAAACTTGATAACAGGCCATGGTACCCCCACTATTGTGTTCGAAGCTGGAACCTAATTAGAGATGTTGTAGATTTTCAGTCACTTTCAAAACCCTTCTGTTCATCTTTTTCCCTGTGTCCTTTCTTATTATTTTGCTTTTCTGTTTCTGAAGCAACAAATGCACCCTTCTTTTCAGAAGGAAATTGTTAAGGGCATGTAGCCAAATATGTATGTGCAAGATAATTTTTTTATCATATTTTGGATTCAAGGGACAAGTGTTGGTAACTGCATTTTATCTGATGTGGAAGAGATTTATTAGTGTTGAGACAGTAAAAATATATAATCATGTTTCCAGGGAATGCTTGCAGATTGTTCTAGGCATTAGAATGGGGAATAAGGAAGGGATTGGAACATCTCGTAATACCTTGATCTAAAAGTAACATTGGAAGATGTACAATTGAATTCTGTTTGGGTTGTTTTTTGGGGATTATCAACAAGGAAAAATGGCTTTTCTGGGCTTTTAGAAATTTACAAGCTTTGCACTCAGCCAATTTTAGTTGATCTGAAAACCTTCAAACTTGCTAAAGACTTAATCCCTGATGAGAACAAGTACCTTTGATGTGTTCTTAATGCAACTTTTAGTTTCAAAAATAATCAAAATTGTAGTGCACAAATCTATTATAAATATTTCCAATAAATTCTTAGTTAATTGATAAGCTCACCTACTGTATGCACTGGTACATTTCTGTAGCTAGGACAGATCATTTTAATTAAAGGGAAATTGAATGACATTTTAAAGCCCCATTCACTTTACCAATGTATGGAATTTTACTTTTTTTTCACGGTATGTTTAGGACACATCTGCTCCATATAGCACAGTTCTGAGCTAGCACCTCCTTGGGACTTCTGACTTGCTTCAAATCCTAGCCTGAGTGTTCTGATGTGGTTTGCAGTGTTCTTGGTACTTAAAATAGGTCATGTAGTCTGGATATAATGCATTATTGTGTGACTTCTGGAAGAGGTAATCACTTCTCTTCAAACAGTATCACCAGCTGTAGGAAACCAATCCTTCCCCAAGGTGGGTGTATGAGGTGAGGGCTGAGTGGAGCTGTTTTAGTAGTGTGGGTAGCTCATGGTGGAAGGAAGGTTGTTTGGCAGGTGCTGTTCAGGTAACACAGGCTGGAGCACTTGTCTGTGTAAAGGGAAGAGAAGACTCTTTACAGGAGGCAAAGTGTGAAGCTGAATTCTGGCTTTCCCTTCCAAAGGAATTTTGGCTTTCCTTTTCCTGTTTCCTTATCCAAAAAGTCTTGTGGATGTGCTGGGGTGATTTCTGAGCTGAGCTTAACTCTACCACAGTGCTTCACTTCCCACTTTCTCCCTCAAAGTGCGCAGGGACCAGGTCTGATGATGCTGTTGTTTGTTTTAGTTTGGTTTTTGATATCAGGAGTGAGAGGAAGAGGAGCCTGTGTAGCTGAGATTCTTCTTCTTGGTAGCTCTAATGAAGGAGCCACAGCTCTCAGGCTCCCCTGCATATTGGCACCTGTGTGTACTCTCTTACTACTTCTGTGTCAGCCTGTGAGAAGTGTAATGCATAAATGTACAACTTCCCTCAAACACCTTCTTTTAAGCCTTTTATGTGTGTGTATGTGTCCGCTTATGTTTATTCAAAATTAGAGATTGCTGGAAAAATTGCAAAAGTGATTTCTCAACACCCTGCAGCTGGATCCTGAGCTTTTACTCACCACAGCAATATTTTTAGCTGCTTTTTTTGCTGTTGTTGATTTTTCTCTGTGTGGTTCTAATAGGCTTCAAAAGTGGCAGAGGGAGGTTGGCCTGCAGTAAGGGCAGCATCCTGTGTCTGATGCCTTGGCTTTGAGTCATTCAGGTCCAGTGTAGTCATACTGAGCTCTTACTCTGATGCAGGGTGAGCGGGTGGGGAGCTTGTCCTCACCTTGCTGGTGGGAGCTCTTGTTTCATGGGTGAGGTGTCTGCAGTGCACACGAAGGGACAGCATTGAAACTTTTGGGCTCAGCAACACCAGTGGTTAATTACTGAGCATCCTCTGGTTGAAAGCTCCCCTGGAGAAGTAGCAGCAGAAGTGTGTGGTGTGTCTGGCCAGTGTGGGGGGTGTGAGCACGGGTGTGTGGGTTTAGCATGAAAGAGGATGTTAAATCCGTTCATGTTGCCCTCCTCAA
Organism: Peucedramus taeniatus; assembly: GCA_013400575.1. NCBI lineage: Eukaryota > Metazoa > Chordata > Aves > Passeriformes > Fringillidae > Peucedramus > Peucedramus taeniatus. The sequence continues at coordinate 164,216 of WBNO01009679.1, forward strand.
TTCATTTCTGTTTGGGGTGGCTTGAGACTCTTTTGATGTTTTATCTGAAATGTGGGGAAGAGGAGAAGCAGGGAAGGTGAAGTCAACTTAAATAGCTTCCTTCCTTCCTTCTTAACAAGGGCTGGCTGTTTCACCTGTGACCTGCCTGATAAATTCCTTCCCTTGTATTGAAATCCCCCCATTCAGAAGAATGCGAGTCATCTGAAGTGCTGTAATTAACCCATCTAGTTTTGATGCCAAATTGGGAGGACCTAGCTGAGAGTTGGGTTGACAAGTTGGAAAGTGTAAATGGGAGCACAGATGTCCTAACAGAATCCTATGGCTGTAGTACAAACTGTTTGAAATTCAGATAAAGAGGGAGCCTGCTTCAACTGATTGCCTTTTTGAGGGTTTTCCTGTGTTTCTAATGCTTTTATAACTAGCAGCACTGGCTAGTCACAAAAAAAGCTTGCATGCTATTCCTCCTTACCTCAGATATGACAGTGATACTGGCTGTTTGTGGTGATGCTTTTTGTAGGCTTTTATCATGTGGATCAATACTAATTTCTATCTTGGGTTTAGAAAATGTGGTGTCTTTCTTGTCATGATACAGTAGTTTCTGGAAGCACCTGCTAGACTGTTGCAAGACCAGGTTCACATTTTGCTCAAGTTTTTAAAATGCTTTTTAAGGGATGGGGGAAATAATAAGATGCTCTAAGCTTGCATGGTTTGACTAATCAGCAGTTCAGAACGATCTGTTGAGTTTTTTGGTTTATTTTCTCTTGTCTCTTAATTTAGTAATGCTGAAGTATGTATCTTGTTGATTATCTTTTTGAAAATACAGTTTCTTGGGGGGAAAAAAATACAAAACACCAAGAACTTTCTCTGAAAACACACACTGATCAGCGACTGACTGACTTGGGAGTAGAAAAGTAATTGTTCTTTGAGGAAGAACAGATAAGGCAAAGCTATGTGGTCCATAAAACCATGTGAGGAAAACTTAAGTTCTCTAGAACTGACTGAATGTTGTAAGAATATGATTTTTTTTCCCCCAGTACAAACACTTAAGAAAGTTATATTCCTTAGCAGGGATGGCAATGCCAAATTCCTCAGTTTTTGAATTTGCTTTTTTCCCCCCCATGTACCGTTTGAAAATAAAGTAGGCAGAATGGGACTAACATGGTTTCGGTGTCAGCCTCAAACTGTTGCAAAATCGGCTTTCTGAAGCTGCTGCCAATCCAAAGCAGTATGTGTAACACAGTTAGAGTTTGATTTTTGAAAAGCAAGAATAACTTTTATGTCCTTTCAGAACTTTGTAGTTTTGCCTTCCTTTTCGGGTATTTGACACACTTTCAAAGTAACCTTATTACTGGTTTTATCTCTTAGAAGTCTTTGTAAGTTAGCTTTTTCAGGAGACTTTTAGTGTGTTACTTTTGAGATGCATTTGAATACAGTTGTTTTTTTTTTTTGTTTCCACTGAAAATACTCTAGATAGAAGCTATTCTGGTCAGCTTTATGCATTGGAAAGTATCAAAAGTGAGGAATTTTTTTAATAACTAAGGAAAATTAGGTTTATTCTAACTAGGAAATACAAATGTGTCAAAATTGGCATGGCATGTAGAATGTACAGTGACTCAATACTAAATATAGTATTAGTTGAGTTGCTAATGCATTGTATTGATGTATGGAAGTAGCACTACACTACTGTGTAACTGGCAAAATTATCCCTATGGTACAGAGGAGGATAATTCAACACTTCAGAGTTTACTGTGGTAGTTCATTGAGAAAAGATCTCTCCTTCTTGTGCTAAAGTAGAATTTTAACCACTCAGTTTTTCTCAGTCTCAGTATATTTGCTTCCAGACTGCCAGTGGATATAATTGGGATTGTGAATGTAATAGTAGGCTAGATTTGCAGTACAGGATAATGATATGGTAGTGACTGTGATTGTCATGTAAAATATTCAGAAGCTTGTGTATGTTGTTTTAATTGTTGAGAGATAAAAAGGCATCAGGTCAAATCTGTATCTTTCCAGGAAAAAAATATAATAGATGAGAATTTTTTTTTTTAATATGGAAGGCCCATGTCCAAATTTTTGCTAAAACAGCAAAACACGCTCCTCCTTCTCCTGGTTGGTAACTCAGCTGACTAGTCTAACTTATTTAAAGCATTTTTATGTCTGTGAAGTGCTGGACTGATTTGACTGGACACTTCTTTTGCTACAGGGTTATGATCTCCCCAGTGTTAGTTGCTGTGAACTGCTCTGGTGTCGTGGTGTTGTTGCATTGTTCTGCATAGATTATGAGCAGCAGAGCTGCCAGAGTTACCCAGCTACCCTAACTCTGTCAGCAGCTGCCCCTGGCCTGGCACAGGGGGTGGCAGTGCCCTTGGTGGCCCTTCCCTCCTGCAGGGAGCTGGTTCAGGCTCCAGCCACAGGAGCACTGCTGCTGGAGCAGTGGCCATGCAGCCCCGCCTGTGGCTCAGGGTCCTGTGGGTCTACTCAGGTTCTCCTCCCAAAAAGGGAACTCATGCTAGAAGGAAAAATTTAAAATGTCTTCCCTCTCACCCCAATCTTGATAAAATCAAAAAGCTCCAAAAAAAGCCCCACCCTGAAAAGCTTTAATTGTCTTTAACATTAATGATAGTGGTCTGAAATAGCTGTTATTTACTTTATCTGAAGGGTTTTTAGGAGGGGAAAGGGACAGTTGTGAGCTTTCCAACCTGTCTGGAGGCCAGAAAGGTTAAATAACTGAGCTAGCAGGATTTTGAAGGCAGAGCATGATTACTTTGTGAGAAGAAAGAGATGGAAGTAATAAGTTGAAATGGAAAGTAAGAAGGAGAGGGAAAGCAGGGTGAGAATACCAACCAACTTGTTGCAGCATATCAGTTCAGGAACTAGATTAACTTGTGTATGCCAGTGTGCTTCTGCTGCATTAGTTTAATAGATTCAAGGAGCAAAAAATAATATCTGTTTGGAGAGGGGCTAAAATTGGAGAAAGAAATTAGGGGGGAAAATGTCCTTCTTTCCTAATGCTAAATAACAAATGTAGTAGGTGCACTGAAACAAAATCTGATCAAGGAAAATATGGACTCAGAGGGATGGCGAAGAAGAATTATGCATATTTTTCTTTAAAGTAGAAAAGCTAGAGGAAAATATAAAAGAACAGTTAAGGGGCAGGGAGTGAAGTCTGGGTTTTCTTCAACTTTAGAGTGAGTTTAAAAAAAAGTGAGTGGGACTTCAATTAAGTACATTGTATTATTGCCTCTTAGGGAAACTAAAATCTAAAGGTTTTTTTCCTTAACCTTCAAAAATGTGAAATTTAAAACAGTGGTTTCCTGTAGAGTTTTGTGTTGGAGTAAGTGTTGGTTAACATTGGTAAGTGTTGGTTTAGTATGTATTCTGAAAGAAATCTGCTGTCAGCATGGTGGTAAAGTAGCCTGTAAGCATTGTGTTTGGTTTTATGCCTAATGGACAATAAAGTAGTTTCCTCAAGCTACTTGAAATACTCCTTGTAAACTAAAGTGTCTGGATCAATTTCTCATTCACATCTTATTAAAACTCACTGAGGAAGTTGGGAAAACATGTTTTTGATCAGAGTGCTGTAGAAGCTAGTCATATACTCTCTTAATCCTTAAGCCACTTCATAAAATTCCTGAGAAGAACCCTGGTGGGTTCCTGCTTTCAAAGACAGCTTCCTCCCACCTGGATGCCAAACAGACAGAGCAGCTCCACTGTATGGTGGGAGGGCATGTGGGAAGTGTATGGGGTCGAGAGGAGACTGTTGGAGTGTCTTGTTTTTCCCATGTTTATCTGACTCACAGTTTCCTAGTGGAATACTAGGATTGTTGAATTGTTTGCATGAATAGCTGTCTGCATCCAAAATGACTTGTGCATGCTAGTCTGTTCTGTGTATGTTAGTGCCTGAATTTCTCTTGTGTAGTCAGTTCATGTTACATGATAACCTTAAATGCCTCTGTGGTGTGCTTGATCAAAACACTTTTTTTTTTTTCCCCCTAAGGAAACACATGGTGTCACATCTCTGAGAAGTCAGGAATTTCTTGTTGGTAGGTAGATGGTTGGGTGCTAGCTTTCAGCAAGCCATTCTGGAGAAGTTAAGCTTCTATCATACTGTACTCCACTTTTTTCATAAATATATTTTAAAATTTTATTATCTCTTCTATCAAGTTTCTGCCTATGCATCTGCATGAGTAGGAGGCTGAAATCAATATTTACAGGGTCTCTTTTCATGCTTTTTATATGCAGCAATATCAAGATACATGGTTATGCATTTTTTAAGAAACTTATTCAAGGGGAAGTGTTCATCTGATCAGCAATATCTGCTTTTTTAACAATGGTAGGAGGATGCTTTGAGCACAGTTGTATAAGGAATGTGCTTTGAAGAAACTGTCAAATATGCTGGCCATTTTGTGACTTGAAAATTGTGTTTAACTGTGGAGAGAAGTGGCCACCACAACATCGAGCCTCCCTGGAGCAACAAGTGGGCTGCTTGTGTGCCAGTGGGACAGTGCCATGAAAGTAAGTTGTGTTTCAAGACATAGGAGATGACAATGTTGGAGATGCTCTACCAGCTAGTGGAAGGCTGTAAGCAGGATACATGGCAGAGATGTTATTCTGGCTGCCCTAGTGAAAGAGTAAAAAAAAAAGGGGGTGGGGAGAAAGGTCCCCATCTGTAAAAATGGAAAGCGTGGTAGGTGTTCCTAAAGTGCATTTTTGATGACTTGTGAGAAAATTAGCAGTCTCAGTCTGGGTCTTAGTGGGCAAGTATCCTTGCAGTGGAAGCTACTGAACTCATGCTGGTTGTCCCTGCTGTTGGCAGCCTGGGTGGTGAAGAGCTGCTCTTGCCCCAGAGGTGAGCTCCTGACCAGCAGGACAGGGTGATACCCACAAGAGAAAGCTTGCTCTGCCAGTGGTGCACTTGCTGCCTGGATGGTCTGCTAGGCTGTTGATGTGATGTTACCTCAAAGCAGCAGACTCCTGTACCAATTTCAGTGGAAAAACAAGACTAATGACCAAATTTCTACACTCTGTGTCTTTCACTAATAGTGAAAAATAGTATATTGCTTCTCCATCCTTCTGGCTTCACCATCTTTTTCATATAACTCACTGACTTTTACTTATGGCTTCTTGTCTCTAATAATTTCTTAATGAAGCAGACAATTATGTTTTATTTTATCCTGTGTGAGCTGCTTCTCATCATTTATTCTTGTTTCCCTCCACTCTGTTACCACTCCAGGCAAAAATTATTTCCAGTGAAGAAGGGCTGGATGGATGTGTGTCATTCCACTATTGCACTATTGTAAATCACCCTACAGATTTGCTTGCATACCCCATTTTCTCACCTAGAATGTGTGCAAGGAAGGTCATGTAGGGCCTGTCCCCATACCCCATCCCCACATCAGTGGCCAAGAGCAGATGTCTGTAGAAGAGAACAGAAATGGACAGATAGGTGATGCTTTTCATGTGGGTGTTATGTTTGCCACTTCTCCCTCTGAGGTGTGACATGTCAGAAGTACATTAACCATTAAGAAGCAGATATTAACAGAGTCACATTGGACCTCTGGGATATATGGACCCTTTACATTTTCCTCTCAAACTGTTTTGATGGGAACGTTGATTACAGACAAGGTAAACTTGTTTATACTTCATTCATTAATAACAAACTATAAACTGCCCTGCCTCCCCTCCCCACAGGCAAGGCACTTGAGGAGATGCCAGGCAATTAAAGTACTTAAGACAGTAATTACAGTCAAATATACAACAAAACTAAAATCACTGCACATGATTTTTTTATGCTTGGTTTTGTTCTGTGCTTTTATTAAACCGCAATTCTTGCCTCACGATTGAACAGGAATCTCTCAACTGGTAATACCAAAGTGTTTGACAAGCTTTCTTTGGTTCATCTGGGTAGTTAGTAAACTCTTTGATCATCTTCCTACTGAATTCATCACAGCTCAGATTCCTGCTTTTTAGATATATCTTGCTGTATAAAGCTGGTGTATATAAGCTCTGAGCCTTAGCACCCATCGGTAGGGGCTGATACCAATGCAGTCTCAAAACTCTTCCTTTCTTACTTTTCTTGATGGTTTTCTTACTGTAAAAGGAGTAGCATCTCTAGATGTCATGATGCTTAGGAGGGGAAGGCTGAATTAGGCCGAGGTGTTCAGTTGGCTTCAGATATCTTAATTGAACCTGATGCATTTTAAACTCCAGAAATTAGTGTCCACAGGTTTGATTTGTGAACCTATTTACTGAGTTAGCATCCTGCAGTAGAAAGCTGTGAATGTCAGCTCAGTATTTTTAAGTGAAATTCTAAGGGACTTCGGTATTCCAGATAAAGTACGCTTTAAAAAGAGAGAAACTTAGCTGTAATGAGATCCAGCTGGTGTGCATAAACCCTTCACATTGTGTTACATAGTTAAGTTGGTAAGTAATGTATGGGGAAAAGTTCTGGTGGCTTATTCTTTTGTACTGGAGTTTTATGAGGCTGTATAAATGCTGTAAGTATTTAATGGGGGAAATGCGGGATTAAAAGCAAACAGCTGATGATGTATGGTACAGAAATGTCATAGAGCAAATGTGTAGTAGTATCCTTTCAGTAAATATTAGGTGACTGAAACTTGACAGTGTTGACTTATATTAAAATAGCTCTCATAAAAAAAATTCCAGTTGATTGATTTGATTAATGTGACTATTGCAGAAGTAGGTCGTTTGATGCTGGATCAGAGTGTAGATTCTCTCTGAGTAATGTTTTGACTGGTCTTTTTATTCAGTAAAATCTACATCGCTCTGGTATTCAAAGCAGAGGACAGGCTCATGGGCTCCTTACCATAACGTAACAACCTGTTCTCCTTTTAACAAACTGTAATTACAGAAACATAAACTACATCTTCATTTACTTCAACGGTAAGAGCATGGGAGAAGAATGTGGGAAGGCATTCTTTGTGCCACCATCAATTTACTTGCCTACCCTGCAGTTGTTTCATAAACATCCTAGAAAGCTCCTGAAAATACCGAATGTGGAATGTGCCAAAAGTGGTTAAAATGTAAAACTTTGTCCTCTGACAGACAAGCCCTGGCAAATCTTAGCTTGATGTTACTGCCCTCGGCTGCCCTCCTCCTTTGTGGAAGGCTTTTGCTCCCTTGTGGAGTCAGCAAAAGGAGCTGTGTGCCTGCACTTCAGCAGCTACAACAAACCTCAGTCAAGGGATTAGTATTTTTTGAGTGCTGTCATTGTCACTGGTAAAGTGAGTTGCCACGTTTATTCTGTGAACTGGAGCAGAGGAGGCAGGGGCATGTGGTCTGTTTGCCAGCTCTGCTATGGGGGTGGTAGCCCTGGGGAAAGGAGCGGTTAAAAAAGAGTTGTCCAGAATTGCACAGCTATTTGCTGCATGATGATGTCTGAGCCCTCAGCTATCCTCATTTAAAGGGAATGGTCAGGGAAGTATCATAACATATTTAAAGCTTAGGTAGCTGCTCTTATGAAGAGTATAATTTACAATAATTGCCACTTTTAATAATGAACTGATCTATTTGAGATGGCTCAATGCCCACTAAACAGTTAAAATGACAACCTAATTTTAAGATGCTGTTACCAATGTAGGTATATTGACCTCAAGCTGTTCAGAGGGATATTGTGGGGTGATTTTTCCATAGCAAAGGTATATTATGCTCAGGAACCCTTCTACAAAAAGGAAGCTGAATTTCAAACTAGAAATAAATCTTCATTTTCTCAAGATTTATTCAATAGAAGGTGAAAGGAACATTCAGAACATGAGTGAATAATAAAAGTCTTCTGGTTATGTGGGTTTGTATGTTCTTGTAAATCAGTCAGCAAGTTCCCAGTCATGACAACCACGTTCCATACTCTGACATTGCAGCCACCGCAAAACTCAAGAGAGGCATGTAATCAACCCCTAATAAAAGTGGCGAGCCAAACAAGCAGCATTAAAAAAACCAAGGTGCTGTCTTGCAGATTTCTGACTTAATTTTTTTCAGGCTGTCAGTATGCCAACAGACTCTTTATATCTTCTTTCCCTCTGTGGGTCTCCACCTTGCCTCTCTGCTTGGTAAAGAAGAAAGCAAAAATCGCATATGGGACTTCATGCAGGGAAAATGGGCTGAGGACCTTTAATAGCTTAAGGATTTGACATGGCTCACTGTTTTGAGATCTTTGTTTTTAAGGAAATGTTCATGTGAAATATGGAAAAGAAATAGGTTCAAAGTCAAAGCAGTGCTCCTGTTTAGCATTAGCATTTACCATTAGCTCCTCTGTTTTTCTCACTGCTCTGGGGGCTGAGGTCCCCACTGCTCCTGGTGAAGCCAGCATGAGGAGTTGGGCTGCACAGCTGAGCATCAGCCCTGACTCAGGATTTCCAGCAAGGGTGAGCTCTGGGCATACTGCACCATGTCACCCAAATGTCTTGGGTTAAAAAATGAGGATAAAAGAAGCGTTGCTGCTCATCAGCCTTGGATCACTTGTCAGGGCTGTGCTTCTTGCCAGCTTCTCAGTGTGTGCAGGACCTGTGAACAGCCAGCAGACCTGCCGAAGCGTTGGGAGCAGTGGCTGAAGGTGCTGCTCAGGATGACTGCGTACCCAACACCTTGTGTGCTTCTCCTGTGTGAACTGGCCTCGCTGGAAGTGAGACGTGAGCTTGCTTCAACCTCAGAATGGCTGATTGCAGTGCTCTGCCAGCCTCTAGCCAAAAGCTGGCCTGAACCGACCCTGCTTGGCTTGAGATCTGGTGGGATGGCAGTGCAGTGGGAATAAGAGGCACTTTGTTCTCCATCGTAGATACACTGTGATTAAACTTGGTAGTCATGAGGCCAGATTTACTGCTGTGCTCTCCCTGTTCTGCATTGCACAACAGCACAAACACCCAGAGAGCGAGCAAATTTGATCTGTGTTTCCTAAGGATTGTGAAATTCTCCTTGTGTACAAATTTGCTGGCTGAATTTAAAGCGTGATTTATAAAAAGGGCCTTTCCTCTTAGAGTAAATGTGATTGCCCTTTCTGTAGGGCTGCAAGATAAATGCTCTTAGTCTTCAAGGGAACTTTTTTGGCATGCTATCCTTAACATGGTTTTGGCTCATCTTCCCTGCTGCACATTTTACTAACTTAAAGCTATTTAACTGAGATGGAAGAGAAAAATATTATTTCTTCATCATTTGGACTTGATGATGGTATACAAGAAATGCAGAGTAAAGCATTTGTTTCACACTGTTCAGAGGCTTTTTAAAATCCTCCAAAGTCTGCTGTGGTTCTTAATTTTGGTCAGTTTCCTCTGACTGCCATTGCAAGTAGACTTTCTCTTGCTAATCTGCTGCCTGAAATACTCTTTGTTCAGGAAAGCAAGTCTCTTTCTGTTGTAATCAGGGCTAGGAATTCAGCTGCAGGGTCACTCTTTGTGCTGTAGAGTTCACTGACCATGTTTTGCTTCTGGCAGTCCTAGCTTTGGCCCCTTTACACAGATCAATGCCAGGCTAACCCCATTTATTGCTACTACTGAATAAAAACTCTGCTTCTCCTATTTAATTTAGCTCAAAATAGATGTAATGCAAACAAGCGTCAGCATGGAAAAAGGGGGAGAAGAAAAAACCATACTCAGGTTTTTTTTTAATTAAATATACACTAAATGGTGCCAGGCTGCAAGTGGGAAGAATTATTTGGCATTGTTATCATTAGAACCTTTTTAAAAATCAATCATCATCATTGATTCTAATTTGCATATGAGTATTAGAGTTTGTCTGCTTGTCTTCCGTTCCTTTGTTGTGTTTAAAACCATTTTTAATGTAACTGCCACTGCTTAAACTTAGCCATGCATTCACATTTCTCCTGGGTTTCTTAGTCCTAGATGAACCTCCTGGCTTGCTTCACTGTGCCCTCACGAGGTGAACCTCCATCCTTATTACTGGATTCCACAGTGTCAGCATCATAGAAACTTCCAGACTTGCTTCTGGTCAAGTGAGGCTGCTGTTGGCAGGAGTGTGTTATTCTCAGTGAAGCTACTCGGTGCTGAGCCCTTTGTAAGGCTCATCACTGTGAGATGGGTTAAGAGGTTTTGTTGAAGCAAGAGTGTGGCAGGCCAGGCTCCTGTGGCTATCAAACCCTGTGAGTCTGATATAAATTTTTTCTGTGTCTGTGGCACACCTCAGTGTGAGAAAGTCTTGGGCGCCTCAGGACTTACTTGAATTTTAGATGACAAGACCTTCATGGTGTGGTTGGCCATCTTTCCTGGCCAGGCCTGGAGTTAGGAATTCCACTTGCCACACCTCGTTCCGTGCTGCTTTTCAAATATGTGGAATAAGGCACACACATACCCTCACCCATTGTTGACTTCTGGATTGAAGTTCTGTTCCTTGCGCAAGGCAGTGCGGGTGGAAATCATGAGGTCTGTTTTTCTGCTGAAAAACAAAATCTAGCCATTCATACTTCCACTCTAGCCCCTTTCCCCACAGATAAACCTCTCCTCGAGCTGTTCCCTTTCGGTTCTTCAACTCTTAAGATGGTGTTCATCAGAAATTAAGTGTTTAGTTCACTGTATTTGTAATGGGATGGAAGGTAGCTGAGACAATCTACAACTTTGGGATTGTTACTGAAGTTAAGTTCTCTTATGCTCTACTGGGTGATCACTGCAAGACTCCTGAAACCCTTCCTGTTTGTTTCAAATGCTCCTTTGTTTCTGACATTACAAATCTTCTGTTCTTGAAGCCAGGCTTCTCAAATATTTTTTCTGGAGGAGAAACCTATGAACTGAAATGTTTGACATCTGGGGGGAGTTTGCTTTTGGTTTTGGTTTTTTTTTTTTCCACTCTTAGCAATTTAATGCCTCTTCCTTCTTCTATCTGCACTTTCCTTTCCTTGCAGGGGTTTGTTGTTTCAAAAGGGAATACTTTGGTTTCCCACTCCCAACATGCACTTGTGTCTCTGTTGCACCCTGTCCTTGCCCTTTTCAGGAGTGCTAGTGCTTCAGCCTCTGCTTTCTTCCTTTTCCACACCAGGGAGGGAGCTGATGGTTTCCTCCATTGCTGCTGAGTGGGAGGCAAGCATGAAGTGAGACTCAAGCTGTAAGGCCTTCCTGATGTTGCCCTCAAATTTACCTGGCTCCTGATAAAATCCTTCACAGTTATCTCCCATACTTTATGAGAGATTGGGTTTTTAAAGACTCTGGATGTGTTGCCATATACAATTGTCTCTTTACCTGTCAACCTTTCCTCTTGTGAATGCTTCTTCTGTTTTTCAGATCCCTATTGGAATGTGGTAGGTTTCTTGTATATGGTTTAAAAAATTATTTCATCATAGTTGATGGTTTTCTGCACCTGACACCTTCTCATACTTTTGATACTCAGAGCAGTTCTTCTAATGACCTTTTTTTTGTCTTTTTTGTCCCCAATCTTGTGGTCTTTATCCTTCTTTAAAGTTGTTTTTTCTGTATTGCAAAAGATCGATTCAAAACTCTGTTTGGGCCTAGAGAGGCCCCTGAGCAGCATGGTCTTACTGGTTATTACCACTCAAGATATTCAGTGAATTTCTTTCCTCTAGCTTTGGTTAAATGAAGTCTTCCTCTGCTTCCCTACAAACCCAACAAAAGATTTCTTCAAGTATTTTTCTGAATGAGGGTAAGTTCATCTAAAGCTTACTGCCTCAGCAGTTTAAGTGAGCTGAGCTGAGCCTTCTGGCCACTGCCAGCTTCTCTGAGAGCCTGACAGAAGAGACATTTATTTCATAGCCAAATGCCTGTTGCCCCTTGGTGGCTGGTCCAGCTGTGGCAAGCCTGTGTCCCGGGTTGTCTCACTTCTGTGTGTTTTGAAAATAATGTACCTTTATTATGTTTATCTTTTATTTTCCTGATGAAGCTGCTGTTTGCTGGTTTAAGTTTGAGCTGTCCCTTGGAATCAGCTAAGGATGTGATTCTTCTCTGTGCAATGACGTAGATAGGGTGACTATTGGTTTATGCCAGTGTGGTTTTATTTTCAGTTTTATTGACATGTCTTGTACATTAGAGGCAATAAAAGCTAGTAGCTAGAGAAAGTGAGATTGGCATTTATTTTTGATTGACAGGTGTGGATTTTGCTGCTTCTTTAAACATTTTTGGGTCCTTTTGTTGCCCGACCACTGGTGTTTTGTGTTTTAGTAATGACCAGAGAAGTATTACTACAGACTTAGAAACAGGTTATGCTATCCAAAGAAGTGCATATTGTATATCATGTAGATTTCATCCACTCTTCTAAGGTTGTATGCATGGTCTGATTTGGTGTTGGATCAAGTAAAAGCTTTTAAATATAAAATTAGGAGTTTGCTGAGCTATTTAGCAGAGACCGTTTGTCCACAACTAAATAGTGGATTGGTGCTTCATGAGGCTGGCAGAGGCAATGATGGCTGCTGTTAGCATATAGCACAGGGTTATATAGAGTCAGGATTAATCACCCCTTTGGGTAAAAAATGCTAAAATTAGTTGCCAAATGGATGTTTTTATCATATAAGCTACAAGGACTACTTGGGGAAATCCCTACAGGTCTGAAAACAATAACCAAAATTGTATTTCTTAGCCATGGATCTTAGAGTATCTTTTACATATAATGGAATCAAATGAACCAAATCTAAAATATGCTTTGTTCATGTGCCATATGGTCGTTGTCTTGCCAAGCACTCTTTTTGCCTGCCAGAGCAGACTCCTGTGTTTTCTTTTCCTTGAATCCTGCCCTTCACACTAACAAAACAGAATTGCTGCTTGACCTGCATAGGGAATGGTGGGCATATGACTTTCTCCATTCCTCCCTGAATACTTTTCCAGCATTTAAGAAAACTCCAAGCACCAGAAAAGAGGCAAAGTGAAATAAAAAACCTTCATGAGCTACTGCATTGAAGGAGCCTTTTGAATTTAGTCACAGCTGTATTTAGCTTAGTTTGGGACTTCAGCATCTTCCTACCAGCCACCCAAAACCATACCTGCTTCTCTAAGGGATTTAAAATCCAAAGGTGGCCAGATTTTGGAGTGAGGCAGGGGTAGAGAAGTATCTGGGTCACTGATGGGCTTGAGTGCAGGTTTCATGTGCCACATGCATAGCCCATTCCCAGAGCTCTGGGGAGAGGCTCCCATTGCTGTGTGCTGCCTCGTGTGTATTTTTAGCAGGGGGCTGTTTCCTGTCCCCATACAGCAACACCTTTGTGGTGTTATGCTGCCTGTCCCAAGGTATTAAGTAATCCACAGGCATTTTGAAATAGTTAATCATAATATGATTTCTCTCGTGATAATGTTTGGGTTTTTTCATTCTCCTGCTTGTTATGAAATCTGTAGGCTGATAATTTTAATGGGAGTTACAAGCGGAGAGGAAAAATTCCCAGCTAGCCCTGGAAATGTATGGGATCGTGGTAGAGGCGGGTAAATGCTCCATATTGCAGTCCATCTTGACGAGAACTTCCAAAAAGCCTGTCATCTCAGTAAGTTCAACTCTTAACCTTTCCTTGCACTGTTCTCCCTCTTGGCAGTCTCTGTCCCTCTAGTGGGGTTTTGATAGATTATCATTTTGGTGAGACTGGGACGTGGCTTTGCGAAGTTCAGCTTCAGAGACTTGTTGGAAGGGGAATAAATGAGAAAGAAAGAAAGAAAAGTGAGTGACACAGGGGTCCTAAAGGTCAGGGTTTTTTGCTCATGGTGTTTCATTGATACTGGAGTGAGGAATGTATAATTTAATATTACAATTTCACACCCTATTTCTAATTCTCTGTGAGACTGAGCTGTGACTTTCAAAATCGTGATTCTGTTTACATCTTTATCATAAATTAGATAATTACAAATGTGTGGCTTCAAAGCACTTTCATGCCTTTTTCCTGCAGTCAGGTTATAGATGCAGCTGTCTGTTTTACTGGCTGCTGCCGTAATTACCAAATGGACTCAATGTCTTCAAAATTGCAATTCCAGCTGAGAATATTTTATTACTGGTTGCTTCAAGAAACATCTGGAGAATACTTAGAGCTCTTGTGTCTTACAAAATTTCAAAGATGTGGTTTTATCAGATCCTTCTATTTTGTCCCTTACCTTTTTCTTCTTCATACTGCCAGGAGACCTAATAAAGACTTTCTTGTATTTTTCTTAAGCATGGCAAAGGTGATTCTAGATACAAAATTCTTCAGATAGTCCACAAGTGGGGGTGTTTTTTTGTTTTCATGTTCCTTCTGAAGTAGATATCTTCTCTAGATGGGTCAGTGTTATTTCTTTCTGCTCCTAGGCAAATTAATAAACCAAATTTAAAAGTGCAAAGGAAAGCAGGCGGCTGGCTGATTCAAAGGGAGAGGCTATGTTTTTCATCACCACCCTTTCAAAGCCTCTCTGAATCAAAAGAACCATTGGATTGCGAAGGCAAGACCTATGCCACACCAGAAGCTCCCAGTTCAGCAATTTTCCCAGGGTAAAATTATAACTCATGTTTCCTCAGCACAGGCTGTAACTGGCAGTGTTCCTTCTACTTCTAAGGGTGAAATTGCTGGGGGGAGAACAGACATCTAATGTGCCTCTGGAAGTTTTACAATGGGTGTTAGCCTCCCTTTGTGGAAAGGTAGATGTTCTTCTGGAACATACCCAAGGGCAGGTGCTATTCAAACTGGAGTGTAAACTGACTTCAAATAAGGCAGTACAGGCTTCTTTTTGTTCAGTTAGTGAGTCAAATCTAAAGAAGAAAAACCCATTTCTCAAATTCTGACAATTCATTACAATCTTCCAGTTATCCCACCAAAGTCTACATTTTTATGGGTCTTTGAAATCTTCAGATACAACTGCAATTCAAGACATTAATCTTTATTCATGTACTGCTGATAGGATCTTACCTTGCAAACAAAACAGATTTTAACAATGCTTTTTTTTTAGTGTTACTTCTCACCAGAAGATTATTGGACCGATTGCAAATTTGGTCCAAGAAGAACGTAACCACTTGGTTTCTTTCCCACTCAAATCTTGACACCATTTGTAAGGATTTGTTTGACTTTGCATTCAAATATACCAGCATGGTTCTGGCAAAGAGAAGTCCTTTCCTTCTAAACCCAGGAGGGAATGTTTGTTGTTGTTTTTCCCTTATCCTTATGTGAAGACTCTTGCAAAATATGCGTAGAGTGCCTGCTAGAAGTGGATAAAAGGCAACAGCACTTGAGTGAAAAGTCTGACTAAAAATTACCTTATTAATAAATTGCAACCTACAAGTAGTCTACTTGGTAACAGTTGAAAGATGGATTCCAGAGTTCAGAGTTCCCCTGTTCCTTCCCCTAGCTGTTCCTGGCCCAAACCCCATGTATGTGTGGTGAAGGTGGCTGTCACATTCCTGCCTTCACTGGTGCAGGAGATGAACTGGCAGAGGCTGCATCCCTCACAGAGGCAGTGGGAGCTGTTGACTGCTGTGTGCTGGGCTGTTCTCTGGGACTGGGGAGAGCTGACTGAGTGGCTCCTGCCTCTTTCAGGGGCGAGGTGTAGACTCTGGATGGAGCCCCATTTAGGTATGCTATCTGCAAAGTAGCTGGCATGCCAAAACTCTTGCAGCAGGGATGAAGTGGTCCAAGATATTTGGATCTGTGCTGGAATGAATGAAGCCTTGTATGGTGGGGAAGTAGTCTGTCATCTCTGCCCTTTGCAAAAAGTGAAACTCCCTTTGTGTGTGCTTGCTTTCCTATGAAATACAAGTAAATTCACATTTTCTCTGCTACCTGAGGTTTGATAGAGGTACGAGAAGAAAAGTGACCTATTTTCCAGGTTTAAAGGAAAGTAAAGGAAACTATCCTCAGGGCAGCAGAAGCAAAGACTTTAGTATCAAGCTGAAGTGTTGTGGTCAGGGCTGCCAAGCTGCTGAAGGCTCTTCAGACCTGGAAGCCTTTCCCAGGAACTGCTCATCTTTTAATAGTGTTTCCTTTTTTTTTTTTTTTTTTTTTTTTTTTTTTTTTTTTTTTTTTTTTTTTTTTTTTTTTTTTTTTTCTTTTTTTTTTCTTTTTTTTTTTTCAAGTGTCCACAATGGCTGCAGTTGTTCCATGCTCAGACCAAGGGAGCACTTTGTGCTTACTGGCTTGTTTCTGCAGTATCTGGGATACTTATCCCCTCTTGCAAGTGAGAATAAAGAAGTTTGAGTGAAGGTGACTGAAGCACTGCATTGTGTACCTCATGAAATATTTTGAACTGGTCATGTCCAGCTCAGGCTAGGGAGTTACACTTTCATTTGGTCACTCCTAACTGGGTTTCATTGCTAATTTGAGTAGATGCTGGTGCAGAACAGACAAGCCCTTGGTGGAGCAAGTGGCCTGAAATGCCAGCTGTCCAGTCTGCCCCTATCATAGGACACCCTTAGCAGCATCATGGCAAGTCTGTTACCTTTGGTGCAATGTCCTCCTGCATCTAAACACCGTGTCCTCCAGCATGGTTAGGGGATGTTTTTGCCTGCTGCATCCTGGGGTGAACACCCTGTGGTTAGAGTGTCAGGTGGGCAGTGGTGTGCTGTGCACTAACTGGGAGCAGCTTTCAAATCCGGTTTTGCTTGTAAATTTAATGGATGCTTTTGCTGAGTGAGAATTGAATTGCCACCTCTAAAGGCTGTAGAAGTTCTCCTTCCATCGTGAAAGCCAAAGTGTTTGTGTTTGGGGGTAGTGAATCTGGGCTGGACCCCCAAGTTTGGTTTGTTTTTTTTATAATACAGTGAGTTGGATGTATTCTAAAGATCCTGCTTGGTCAGGGGCTTCAGTGAGATTCTGTGCTGGCCATGTTTGCCGCTTGCTTGACCCAAGCACAGCAAGTGTGCACTTCAGCCACCTCCAGCAGAAGGGTTGTGCTTGACCCAAGGAAGAAATGGGTAGTCAGTGCAGAAGAACAGGGATGTAATAAATGACAACATTTAGGCTGACCTCAGCACAACTCACCCAAACAAGCAAGGGGCTGAGTTAATCTTCCATAAAGAGTGCAAACTTATAAAATAATTTGAGGGAGGTATTAAACTTTTGTCTGCAGTTTCGAGGCTTAGGGAGGTTTTCAGAGAACTTTATAAGCACTTGAGAAAAGATATCCTGTCTCTGTAAACTTTGCCAGGTTTTTGGACTCGCCTTTACTGCTGTACTGGTGTAAGCACAGGCCCTCATTTGACTTCTGCCATTATCCATGAGTTTTTTTTCTCCACTTAAAGATTTTTCTTAAGGGCTCAATGACAAGTTTCTGATGAAAGTGTGGTTAGAGCTGTTCTGCTCAAGCCAGTTGTGTGCTATAGACTTGGCTCCTGGGCTCTGGAATTATGAAGGTGCCTCCAAGCTCTTGTCCAAGGGTGGTTTTTAACTGTCCTGCATCTCCAGGTAGGCAGCTTTCTCCATCCAGCAGAAACAAATACCTCGCTTCCTTCAGCCCCTTGCCTTGCATTTGGTTCTCTGCACCTGTGTCATTTATTCTAGGTCCTGGTCAGCTCTGAAATCCCAGCAAGGCTCATTTTACCAAGGAAATGCCACCACATCTCTCCAGCGCTTGCAGCGCTTAGCGTGTGTATGTGCTCTGCAGTGCCAGCATCTCAAGGAGGAGGAGGCTGAAAGCAGCCAGCATTTGGGATGTGCTACAAGGGACCCCCATCTTGAGGGGCCAGATCAGCACTCCACTCTGGGACAAGGAGAATGTACCAGTTAAAACTGTCCCATCAGGTAAGTGCTCCAGTCACCACTGCTGTAGCCACTCTGGTGTGACCAGAGGTGCGTTGATCACCTTTGTAGGCTTGATCTGCATTTGGACTATTTCAGGATACAGAGAGGGCAGCCTAATACTGTTCCTGACACCTTCAGGAAAGAGTTTCAGCCAAGGTTTTTGTTTCACGATGAACTCTACCTACACTCTGGCTATGAGGGACCCTCATGGGTATCTCTGTCCCCTCTCTCAGGTGGCCTTGTGACACCCACATTTCTAAAATGCATTGCTGCATGTATTTCTGCAAATAATACTGAGTACCCCAAGCATGGCACTTGTGGTGTGAGGAGTGAGCAGCTGCTTGGCATAGTAGATCTTCTGCAGTTTGGTGGCTCAGCATATCCAGAAAACCTTTCTGCTTCTCAAGCTCTCCATTGTATTTGACAGTCTTGCATAGGATAATTTGACCTTCTGTTGTATATTGACAGACATTCAGGGTTTAAAATGAAGCTTTAGAGATTTAGAATAATAAATCTAGTACTACTATTGAGTCTCAGTGGACCTGGTGTCTTAGCTTACTGTGGCATTGAATTGCAGCTGATTGTGTTTTGGGCCTATTTCTCGTGTGACGCTCAAACACAATTGTTCTGGAGTTTTGCCTTATAAACATAATTCCTAATGTCCAGAGTCAGCAATCCTAAACCTTGCAGCTGTGAGAGAAAGGGCAGTAGTATTATATTGATGAAAGGCAAAACATGACAGTGCAATTGGCATATTTTTGCTGGGGAAAACAATGGGCTGTTTCTTTGTTTTGCAGACCCAGTGGCAGCAGTAAAGCCCAACCATGTCCTCAGGGAGCTACCGACCATTGGTGTCAGGGTGAAGAAGCAGAAGAAAAGGATGGATGTGCTTACATGTAAAGACTTTTTGACAAAGATCTGAGCAATTTCTTTGTGCATCTGGGCTCTTCAGAATGAAGGTGAAGAGAAAGCACCATGATGGCATGCGCACCTTGAGATCAAAATGCAGTTTGCATGCTCTGTGTGGTGCACTTGGTCATCTTTGACCACCTTGCAGGGCTCTGAGGGACCAGCCCAGTTTGGTGTCATCTGTGGATGCTGAGTACCAAAGCCACAGCTAGAGAATTTGATGTGAGGACATCACCAGCCCATAGAGGTACCCAGGGAGGGATTTTCCCCTTCCAGCAGCATAAGCTCCTGGGTGGTTTCTTGGACACATAGCTTTGTACCTCTGCCTGCTTGCTACACCTTCCAGAAGTGCTGTTTGTACTATACTGAAATTGTTTGTGTTGAATAAATGCTTTATCCAGCCTCTTTGTTGTGGCAGCTCTTTTTGCTGAATTCAAAAAAGTGGGGGGATACTTGTCTAAGCATTGTGGTGAGACCTGATCATGATTATTTTTTTAATCTTTAATGAAATGTTTGTTTTGAAAAAGTGCATCTTCAAAATGGGGACACTTGTGCAGGAGCCAAATCCGAGAGCAGTCCTAATGTTCCTGGTTTGGATGAGGTTCTTGAGCTGCACTTTCCCCCATCCCACAAGCACCCCAGAGCATCAGCCTGCTGTTTATTTCAGAGTGCAGGCACACAGGTGTCCCTGACACTTGAGTGATTTCTGCTCTGTAGTGGAGGAAAAGGGATTTGATGCCAGCTTCTGAAGTTTGTTTGCTTTTGGATTCATTCCCCATACAGTGGGATATATGTGTTCAGACTCTTCTCCTGGAGGTGGCTGATGTGGATGTGTTAACTGCTGTTTCCAATTGTTCCTGGGCTCCAAGCTTTTGTGAGGAGAAGCATCTGTCTCATGTCTCTCTGTTGTGAAAAAAGTATAATGAACACAGACTGATTTGATCCTTTAGAATAAACTACTGCATGGTTATTCATTCTAATGTCTAGAACAGATAAGACAAGCTTGCCCTCACCTCCCCAGAAAAATCCAAGGGAGGTAGAAATGTGTAAATTTGAGGTTCTTAGCAGTAATAATTGCTGGGGCTTTGACAAGGAATAGATATGCTACTGAGTAGCAAATACACTTCTGCTTGAGCTGGGCTGGCTTACAGGGAAGACATTGGTTAAAATAATTCTAGCCAGCAGTGTCTTGACCTGCAAACAAAAATGATCCTCACAGTCCAGTGAGTCAAGCAGACAGTTTGTACTTGAATGCCAGCCCTTCTGTGCCTGAGCTTGGGTTGTCTTGTAGTGACATGGTTTTTGTCAAGGTTTCTGTCTTAAGAAGGGAACCAGGATGACTTTACTCGAGACCACAGAGTGTAAATAACACTTAGGACACCAGTGCTAATATTTTGAGGGGAGGAGTAAGCCTCCCGTCTCTTTGATTTTTGTACACTTAGCACATTGTAATGACTCATGTTCTTCAGATATCTCCTATTCCTTCCACTTGCTACCAGAACGTTGACATGGTTCCTATGTTATTGTCCTTGGGTAGACCAGCTGCACGAGTGCTCATCAGCCCTGCAGCTGCTGTGGTTTGTTTCAACTCGGGTGTAAAGGCTTATTTTTTAACAATGTTTTTGAGTGGAGCTGGGGAGAAGATGGTATAGAAGAAAAGGCAGGGAAAGGAGAAGAGATTTGTAAGCTCTTCTGCATGATCCTTGGCCCCCCTTTGGTAGGAAGGCTTCTAAATTATACGGAGTTTTGTAAATCCCAGGAGGGGTGGTTAAGGCAGGGCTGCTTTTGCTTTTAAGGAGGGCTTGCCTAGAGCAGAAAATTTGAAGCAGGTTCAGATATACTCTAAAGACTTGTGCCTATGAGCTGCTTGTTGTGGAAAGACTCCTTCAAATATCAACAAGGAAGCGAAGGAGCCCCAAACAGCTCTAAGAGCTGTGTTTTTGTGTGCTAAACCAAAACTGAAGAGTTTTAGACAACCTAATTGCGTTTAGCCTGCCTAGCACACAGATTTTGGCACTTTTGATTACATAGTTTCAGTCATACACTCATTCTGAGTGAAAGCGGGAGCTAATTTTTATGAAAAGTTGTTGGAGGCGGGGGGGAATCATCTGGATATTAATAATGAGAAACACTTTACAGGGTATTTGGAGTATTTTGGTTCATGGAGCTGTTATAAAACTGTTTTTTCTGTCCTTTTTGTTGTAGAATAAAATGTTTGAGAAGGAAAGCTGTGAGGGGTCAGACTGTTGACAGGTCAGGAGGGTCACTTCCCATCCAGCCAGTGCAGGAGGTGGCCATGCTTTGTGCCCCACTCATGAACAAAGCTGATGCAGTTCCCAAGGCAGACAACAGCATCTGTGATCTCTGAGGGGGGCAGCCGTGGCTGAGCTCTGAACCCATTCCTAGGTTCATGTCTCACCTGCCTGACACCAATAAAGGATTCTGAAGTGCTTTTTGATTATTTTTGTTGTCAGCTGTTCCAGATAGCTTGCTGGAGCCCACTGGGTTTAGTTTCTCTGACTCCCTTCTCTCCACCTGTAATTCTTGCTAATGAATTATATTTGTAATCACATTAGGTGGTGGAAGCTTAGCTCACCAGCAGTGCCTTGTTTTAACTGCTTTTAACCAGAGCTTGTTCACTTCCACGTTTGCAATAATCCAACGCAAGCCACGTATTTCTTCAGAGAGTATTTGTCCCTGTGTTATCCTTTCCATACCTGAACAATACAGTGATTTAACTAATGCAGTTACATAACTCTGATCTGTTAAATGCTGTACCCATTGGATGGTGATCTTCTGTGCTCTGACAGTGCTATTGAGTTGTGCCACATTAAAAAAAAAGGGATTTTTTTTAAGGACCTGCTTCTCTGAATCCCATTTCTGCTTTAGTTTCTCGGGGCAACTGTAGTAGAAATACAATTGCCTAATTTCAAAGTATCTCCAAAATGGTACTGAACTGTTTTTATGCAGGGAAATGTGCTTTGTAGGCTGAGACTGGAGCAAGGTTAGCATTATTGTGCTTAATATCAGCCACTGAGAAGAAGCACTGTTTCATGAGACACAATAAACACAGGTAACTTGAAGAGGAAATGTTGAAAAGGAGGAGGGTGAAATAAAAGAGCAAAAGGTTTTACTATAAAGCATTTTTATTTCTTGTGAGTTTTAGTAGGTAAACTGTGTAAACGGCAGCTTGGTTATGACTTGGGTTTGGAAACTGGTTCCCTTTTCTTATTCTTTATTGGTTCTTTTGCCTTTTAAAATGCCCACGGTCCTCCAGCCTATCTCCCATCCTGGCAGTGATGTTTATACTACACTTTCTTCTACTGTTTTGTGCAGCCAGTGCTATCACAGCTATGCTGAATGAGGTTCCAGCCTAACTAAAATATTAACCCTGCAGATCTGTTCATTTTCTCTCGAGCAGCCCCAGGCAGGGTATACAGGAGAATGTGTCCAATTGAAAAACTGTGGCAGACTCGGTGGTGCTGCCCTGTGCTAAATTGCAAGAGAGCTCTGTTTTTTCTGCCAGAGAGGATCCTGTGAAGGGACATGCTGGTGTTCGTCTCGTACAAGTTACAGAATTTGTTTTTCATTTTAATCTCAACTTTCATTGATAATTTTATCTTTATTTTTCCCAAACTGCTTGTTTGCTTTTAAGACTGAAATGTGTTCCTCAGACCTGCTGCTTTCCTCCTGCTAATCGTCCAACGCATGCTCCCCCCGCCCCTAGTTTGTATCAGTCCTTGACGTCTTACTTTCACCTTTGTAGTTGTTGTTTTTAATTTTTTCTTCATTATTTAACTAAATACCGCTCTGCAGATCAGTAGCATCTTGGGTGGTGGTTGTACCACATAGCATTTGTAGCAGACATTAGTTTTGCATAGCGTGTGTACCTTATTTTGTCTGGACTTGTCTTCTTTGCGCTGCAGGCACCTCCTCCAGCAATTGTAGTGATTAAGCCTGGTATTTCTGCAGATTTATATTAACTTCTGCTTATAAAGAAAGAGAAGAAACCCAACCCTTCCCCCCCTCCCCCCCAACATTAAACTAGATGTTTTTCTTCATTCCCTTAGTTTCTATCGGTATTAGACCGAAGCTTGCTTTTGTGTATGAAAGAAAATTAGTTAAGTACCTTGTGGTTTATAGGTGCCTTTTGTTACATACTGCTCGGATTTATTGTGCAACGTTGGCCTGTAAATCATTTCAGCCAGACGATTGCCTGGCTCATGTTGCCTTTATGATTTGAGTCCTTTAACAGCCATGAAAAATGGGGAAACGCTGGTTTTGGCGGCGGCGGACTTTGCTGGTCCGAACGCCCCGTAACTCTCTGATGGCCGCGCTCCGCTTTGCTGAGGTTTGCTGCCCGGCTCCGAGCAGATGTTTACAAGGAATCCATTACTTTGTGCAGCTGAAAGACGGTGTTGAAAGAACAAAGGGAGTTTTGTGATGAAGTGTATCTGACTTCTCGCTGCTTTGCTTACCTTTTAAATGTAAAACTCGGTCATTTGCAAGGGCTTTTAGTTCTCAGGGCATCCCTATAAGATTCCACCCCGCGTGGAGCTGTCCCTTCAGTCGAAAGCGGCGTTGCCTCTAAACCGCTCTCGAACGCATTTCTATTTTAATCCCCAACTTTGCCTGCCGCCTGCCTTCCTGGCTCCAGCTCACCGCCCTGCCCTGCCCCACCCGCAGCGCGCAGGCGGCCGCTGCTCCCTCCGCGCTGCTGCAGCGCTGCCGTCGCGACTCCGCGTTGGTTTCATCAGCGGAGCAGCGGCTCCCGCTCGGCGCTCACCGCCCGCCGGCCCCGGGAGCCGCTCCGACCTGCAGCCTGTGCGCGGCACGCGGGGGCAGCTGTCGCCATACGTATAACTTTTAAATGGAAAATGTCTTTCTCAAAGGCTGTCGATGTCCAGTGGTCTGCAGTCCATGAGCAGTTGACTAGTCCAGGTGTTTCTGCTTCTGTTCCTGTGCTATGTGAATTGGGAGTTCAAGAGAAGAGTGTGCAGGATGGAGGAGTTGAGGGTTTGTATTCCTGTTCTGGTGGGCTTGGGAAGGAACAGAAACTCTCTCTCAATTAAGGAAAATACTGTTCTCAGTCTTTTTGTCTGTATCTCTTTCTGTCAGTGCTTTCATCAGCTCTTAAAAATGAGAATGACCCTTTTTGTTGGTATGGATTGACTGTCGTGAATAGTGTTCAGGAAAAACTTGGTTTTGAACGTGATTTCTTCTTTGTGGAGTTTATCAGTGTGTTTTGCCCCACTTACTGGAAATGTAGCCATTTCAAACTCTCGGAGCTGGATTTGTTTTAAAAACTGACGAATATTTGTCTGTGCTTTACTAAGATAAAAGTCATAGGCTCTGAGGCTATGAGACAGTCCTATTGATTCAAGACTGGGGGTTTCTGTGAGGTTTTTAAGGAGATCATTAACCCAGGTCTATCTTTTCACAGGACAGTCGGCCCAATATGTCAAGACCTCTGATCACTAGATCCCCTGCATCTCCATTGAACAATCAAGGCATCCCCACTCCAGCACAGCTCACAAAATCCAACGCACCAGTTCACATTGATGTGGGTGGGCACATGTATACCAGCAGCTTGGCCACGCTTACAAAATATCCTGATTCCAGGTAACTTTAAAAAGCTTCTTCTGCATGTCTTTGGCAAACTCCTTTTCTTCCTTTTCGTGCGTGGACGTCCTGGGGCTGTCTCAGAATGATGAATTTAGCTCCTTTTGTTTCAAAATTAAATTAGCTTTCTTTGTTAGTAGGCAGTTAGAGACTTACTTTTCTTTCCCTGCTCCACTGTGTTTCTGACAAATGGCACTTCTGCAAATCCTGATGCGTGTGTACTGAAACAAAGCTGAGAGAAAAGAGCACTTACTTTCTATACCTAGGATTCTGGGTTTATGCCAGGGCACCCATGCTGTGGTTTGTTACATTCAAAAACTGTAGTGATACTGTACTTAATCCCAAAGGTGGGTGTGTTGGAGTATTTGTTTTGTTTCTTTTGGAACAGTAACCACTCTCCTGTGCTGTCAACACGCCATCTCAGATGTGTCACTTGAGGCAAAGGCAAGGCTGAATGAAATAAACTACAGGGTAGTATTAACTGAATACTTTTTATAGAATCTTAGGACTTTTCAAATACTTAGGCTCTTAACTCTCATGTACCTTTTGAATGAAGTATTTGTGACTCTGGTAGCTCACTGGTATTAAGCAGTCAGAAAACTGCTGCATGGGTGAGCAAACGGTGCCTGTAGAATAGATATAACAAGAGTGCATCTCTAAGAAATCTAGAGTGCATTTGACAGAGTGTGTGGGCATTACCTGGTGGTGCTGGCAGGCAAGCATTGTAGTGCTACTGTAACTCTAAGGGTTGATTATGAGACAGCAGGAAGTCACTGTGTCCACACTATAAATCTGTACCTTGCCCTTTGCTGCCCAATCCTGCTCTAGAGGGCAGGCAGTGTTCCCATTGTGTTCTCTCCAATCTGAGGGGGAAGATTTTCAGTTCCTTGATCCCACAGCTCTGATTTGCCTTTTCAAAGGGCACAAAGCCCACTTCATGGGATGTGGCTTCGGTCAAAGCCTGGGTTTCACTTGATGCTGCTGCCTCTGCATGATCAGCTCATAGAGTTAGGTGGGCTGAAGCAGAGCTCCTGGCAGGGCTGGAGGAACAGAGCCGTACACACAGCGAGGCACAGGGCCCTTCTTGTGACAGCCTCCTCAAGGAAGGCCCGGCAGAGGGGAGCAAAAGGAGCCATGCCAAAGCCTGGGTCTGCCAGGAGAGATTGAAGTAATGTCTGGGAAAACTTGAACTGTTCTTCGAAAACCAAATCTGTTCTTCTGGGTTTTTTTTTTAAGCTTCTTTTGTTCAACTCCTAGTAGCTGTGATTGCTTTGTGGGTTTTTTTGGTAGTTGGAGCAGTGATGGTGTCTGACACTCTTGTGTATGCAGAATGAGAGGCTGCTGCTTCTGTTTTCATGTCAAATTCACAGAGAGAGTATATTACTTCAAGTGAAGAAACACTAAAATGTCATTCAAAAATGTGTCTGGTGGCAGTGGAATTTAAGCTTAATGTATTCTGTGCTCAATTGAGCCATTGTAGCACTTGAAAGTGAAAGCTATGCCTGTAGTATCAAAGCTAGTTTAATAAATTAAACATTTTAAAAGCTCTTCAAACATAATTTAAAGAAAACCCAAACTCTGAGTTATAGTCATTCTGTTTCAAGTCGTTCTGACATGTGTTTGTGTTCCAGTTCTGACAGTGTCTTTTGAACCTCTTGATGAGTGAATATTTCCAGCATAGCTGTTAGAACCTGGAATTCCCAGCCACTTCCAGAACTTGAGAGTATTTTTTAACATTAGCAGCTTCAAAAGAGCAATTATTAAACTCATTTGAATGTCAAGACAATGGCATGAAGCAATATACCAGTAATCATGATATAGTTGTTTGGGTTTTGTCTGAGATTTTGCCATCTGTTTTTTTTTTCCAGTGGAGGGTTGGGATGTATATATGTGTGTATATATATCTGTACATATTTATATAGAGTGAGTGCTAGGTAAAAGTTATCCAGTAATATTTGGGCATTAATACAAATTGTTTCTTGGAGCCTGACCTGGTCAGTTTTATATCTAGCTAGACTCTAACTTCATTACTCAACTTCAACACAAGTTTTTTTGTCCACATCGCTTATATGTTTCTTTTTCTGCCAATATCACGTGTGTGAATGATATCAAAGCTAAGGAAGGTCTCATAGATATTTTTGTACCAGTTGAAACTTCCTGAGACTTACTGTTATATGAAATATTGTCTATGAAAAATAAGGTCTTGATTATCTTGCCTGAAAGAGCACTGCTCCAGGGATGAGTCAAGGCATCGGTTGCAGGCTCCAGCGTGTAACAGGTTGAGACACGAAAGTCATTAGGCTTCTGACTCGTATTACATGCAGTCTAAGGGCCAGAAGCCTAAAATGAACCTTTCATCTGTGGGCCAGGTACCAGAGTCATCTTTCTTTGTGAGATTGAAAGGGTGATATTCAAACCAGCAGCTTTGGAGTCACTCTGACTTGCTGGTGTGAGGGAGACCTATTCTGATAGAGCAGTCTCTGCTTTGGAGCAAGTGTACTGTTCCTTCTCCTTTTGGAGTCAATAGCACCTCATCTTGTACCTCACTGTTCTCTTCTTCCTGGACAGTAGAGTATGAATTGGAAAGAGTACTTTAAAAAAGAGCTCCTTAAATGATATCAGGTAAAGACTTGTAGCTTGAAGGGATCATTTTCCATAATTCTTCTGTTAGGTTCCCCAACCTGGTTTGTGCCTTGACATGTAAAATGCCTCCTGACAGATACCTATTCATTCCTCCAAAGAAACCTTGGTGTGACTGTAAAAGTGTCTTGCTCCTGTTGCTGGATCCCTGTCCTTTGCTTTGGAAAGACAATCGTGGGTTTCTGTCAAATGCTCTTGTGCTTGAAGAAGCCAAAGAATCAGAAGTGATCTGTGTTTTGGGCAAAAGCTGACTCAGGGAAGCGATCTGACAGACAAGCAGCTTATCTAATAGATGGTTTGAAGTGAGTATTCAGAAGATTCAATTCTGAAACTAACAAATTCTGAAGCTAAAATAATGCTTAAAAGAGCCCTCAAAATTAACTTTAAAATCTAGGAGCATATAATTTCAAAGAGCCCAGTTTTAATCCAGATTAGGGAGAACCTATTGTTTTCACAAGGAAAATTCCCTGTGACTACTTGAGCCCATCAACAGGCTTCAGGTTCTTCCAAGAAACCAGTGAGACCATGCCTCAAACATGGTCTCATGAAGCTCAATTATACAATTTGCTAGATTTAGGCTTCGGGAAGAAGCCTACGTTTGAATCAGCCTGTCTACCAAGAAAACCTAATGTAAGGTCTCTCTGCTGAAATAAATAGCAATTTTCTTTTAAAGTCTGAGGAGGGAGCAGGTGTCCTTCTATGTAGGTCTCCACCGAGATTCTAGACCTTGGTGCATTCACCCCTGCACAGATTGTACAACTTTTGGTTTACTTGAAGTTACCAGATCTTCGGGTTGGTGTCTGGCAACAGAGAGCTATCTGTTAAAGACTTGAGTGTACAAAATTTTTTTAATTGCTTGGTTTTTGCAAATAAAGATTTTTTAAAATTGTTTTCTTTCCACTGCCCAGGGGAAAAAAAATTATTCCAGGAAAGGTGGATCCAAGATGAGGGTCTGCTAAAGGAGCCTTTCTCACCCAAGAGCTCAGGCACATGCATGCAGTGCCATTGTCCCTTGTGGTCACCAGAAAGTCTGAGGAGAAGGGGTTGAAGTGTTAGGATTTATGATTGTGAGGAGAGGAAGCATTGGCTGGCTAGCTCTGATACTTTAACCCAAGCAGCCTACTCTCCTTCCAGTGCATTATCATCTTGCAGCAGGATTGAACCCTTTGCTTGGAGTCGACATTCCTACATCTCTCAGCCTTAATGCTGTCTGCATGGCATCTACCAAAAGTTATTGTGTACCAGGCTAAGACAACCTCAACTGAATATCGGAGCTGAATGGGAAGATGTTTAACTTTGATCATACAAGCATCAGCTGGCTGATATCTCTGATATCAGCAATATCAGCAGTGTTCTGTATCTCGTATGTTCAAAGCATTTGAACTTTTAATTACGTCTGTCCAAGTCATCTGGTACAAATATTTGCATAACGCCATGGCATTGGATTGCCACATCCTATATTCCCACCACAGAATGGGGAAAAAAATCACTTAAAACCTTGTATATAACTTTGTAGAACATTTTGGAGTATCTGTTTGTGTTGCTACATCTCCCATCTTGAGTTACTCCCTGCATATGAAGATAGATTCTTCTTATACAGTATTTCACAATCCTTCCATATTTCTGCCCAGGGCTATTTCAGGTTTTCATATGAACCAATCCATTCGTGTCCCAGTTTTCTTACCCAATCTTCACTCTCAGCCCTCAGGGAAATTAAATTTCACACACTTAGATCCAGTTAGGACACTGGCTTTTTCTTTTTTTTTTATTGGTAAGAGTTCCTTTTGCATCAAGAACACAGAATTACTTAGAAGAATGCCCAGACTGTCCTTGGCCTTTTTTGACAGTTTGCAAGAAAGACTTATCCTTCATAAGTTGTGTAGGTAGACTTCCAAGGACATGCTGTGAATCAGGCAGTACTGCTTGCCTGTATCAGAGTTCTGGCAGTTTCTGTTATCAGTCCCCAGGTCCGAAACAAACTGACATGGCCCTTAGCTCAAACTCCTGCAAATTGCAGCACCATGCTGGAGACTTCAGTCTTGGTAGGAGACCTGCTGAGGTGAGGGTGCTCTGCACTTTGCATAGGCCTCCCTCTGTAACAACTCCATGAAAGCAGCCCTGTCACAACTTTCCTACTCACCTTGAAAAGTACCTCTCAAACTGCTCTAAGTTATGCTCAACTTGGAGAAATACAAAATTTTCTAACTACTGAGCATTGGTGATTTGGGTTTTTTTAAGGAAATACTGAGATAGTGAGTGTTACTGCATCTTTATTTCCACTCTCCTTATTTGGATTTATCTTCCTGAGAGGTGCATCGCTATCTGTTGCTATCTTTCTAGAATAGCAACATCAAGGGCAAGCTTCTGTGAAAGAGCAAGTTTCTGTGAAAGTTTTCAGTATTGCTTTAACCAGCTTTGTCTGCTCTATTAGCAAGAATGGTCTGGGTCACAGCTTTTTTAATGTTTTGTAACATTCCTGGCAGGAGGGAAATAGGCAGAACAAGTTGGCAGAGGGTCAGTTCAATCTTTGTTATCTATCCTGTCTTACTCATCCCGTTATTCACCTTTTATATTTCATCATTTGATTGCTGCATGGTCTTGTGACCAGGAAAAGTGAGGGCTTGAGATAGGGAAATACATTGACTCTCAGTGACCTGTTCTGTGACCCAAGATAACTGATTTAACTTTGAGCTTCATTTGCTTCCTACCAAGGTTAACAAAAAAGCAATTTGTAGAGTGCTTTGGGATGATGATTGAAAGTGTAAATGATTACTATCTCTAAGCATAAATATTTATAGATCCAGTAACTGAGATAGAGGTTGATGATGTTGGTATCATCAGTAACATGTCTTAATAAAAAATGAACTGTTGATTCATGAGGACCAGACTCAACACAGGCGGTACAGTTGTGTTGGTTAGAGTAACCACATATACAGACTTGGAAAGAAAATGGAAACAGATCTGTGAATGATACTATACTTTATGCCTATTTAAAGAAATTCAGAGAATTTACACTACTGATATTTTAAGGAGATCTCTCTTGCAACATACATCTGTCAATAAAGAGCTCAGAGGGGTATTTTCTAGTCCTGGCTGAACCAAGATTAATTGTAGCTCTAGGTATGTATATTGAACTTAGGATATATATTGACCTCATTTTGCCTCAATTAATGATCACCACAGGTCAGTTATCACTGTTGCCTCAGTAGAAGTAAATATTTTTCAAATTGTAGTCCTGTAATATGTTTAACTTGCAAGGTCAGCAAATTGCTGCTGTTGCTTGTGGCTGGTGACTGGTGAAAGAAATAGCACCATCAGATTAGCAGATTCTCACATCATGTGGTCAGTAACTGGTGGTGAGTCATCACTGAAAGTGGCCACAAAATTGATGTCTGTCTTCCTGTTCTAAATGTCAGTAAAAGTGGGCTTATGTTATTTACTTGGAGGGTAATAAGCAGTGTCCTGTGCTTGTTCAATGCTTTTGCACTCAAATCTGTAAAATGACATTAAAATCAAGATAGTGGATTGTTGGAGAGCTCTTTGCACATATGCAGAGCCAGAGAAAATAGATGTGCAGACTTGATGCAGAGGTTCATTACATGCTTGTTCTGGCTGCCTGGCTATGCAGTGTATAAGGAAATATGTTCAGAGGAGTAAGTGTCTACATTCAGGAGTGTTAGAAAGCTAAAGGCTTCAGCTTCTTATTTCTGAGGCTAGTAATCCTCAGAAGTAACAATCATTTTTTCTTGAGGGGAAAGAAGAAAATCCATAGCCATATAATCAGTGTAGAGATTCCTTTGCCAGTTGGCTCATGTGGGTTTGTAGGGCTTGGATCAACTTGTAAGTCCAGCAGAGGGGAGGCTGTCAATAACTAGTTTAAGGGTCTGTGCTTTGAGAAATCATTTGATTGCAAAGGCTGCTTGGAATCCTTGGTGACCAGATATTTGTGGATGGGAACCTTACAACTTCTGTGTTTTTCTGCCCAATAGCATGGTTTGATAAGCTAGACTGAAGGCACCCAAGCAGTATTTCTCACTCTGCCTGACCATACCTGGGAAGATAAAACAATATGCTGAGTCTCTGTGTCTCGCTGACCTAATAAGAAAAAATCCCATTAGAAACTGAGGTGGCACTGAAGTATTCTTTTTATTGGTCACTTCTGATAGGGCCCAGGTTGGAACCATAGTTGTGAGGTTCAGTGGTTTGTTTTGCCTTTTGCTGTACTTACAGAGGTTTCTGATGGCAAGGAGTGTGTTAGTACAAGGTTCTCATTCTGCTCCCACATAAACTGTTTGTATTTCATTGGTCTTTCATAAATTGCAATGTAGTTGCTAAGCAAATTGGCATCTAGTACATACATAATTGCAGAAGCAAACATATTTGGCTTCCAGTTTTGCCGTCAACACCCGGCCACCTCTTGGGTGTGTTTGAAGCTTTAGGATATAGATTCCAACTTCTGGCTTACTTCTTTCTGGTGATGATCAACCTTCTGGCTGGGTTTCATGTATGAGAGTATGCTTGCCATTTGGGGATGTATTTGCAGAGTTTGCATAGGAAATTGTGAAAACTGCTCAGGACTCAATGGTTATCTGCAGTCATTTTAATGCAAATAAGGCACAAATGCTGTGTTGGCCAGGGAATGTCACCAGTTCCTGTTATGTGAACTTTTCCTCTAACTTAACCAGTCTGCAGTTTATTCAAATATCATCACCAGACAAGTGTAATCTGGCAAGCCTTATTCTCCTTTTGTCTTTTGTTCTCAACCTTTTTTTTGCCTTTGTCTACACCATGCAAGATGTTGATGTCTCTTTGACTCTTGCCTTTCAGTATCTTTTTTTCTGTCCCTGTTCTGCTCTGAACATTGACCCTACTTCTGTCAACTAAAGTCCCTCATTGCTTTGTCTTAATTTCTTTTTCGTACACACTTTTCTATCTCTGTTGGAAGGAGTCACAGCTCACAGAGGTCACAAGTGATCTTTACCTGACCAGATCAAAGCACATTGCTGGCTTGCTTTTCCTTTTCCCCCCCCAACATGTATGGTTTTCTGGCTTTTGTTAATAGTGAGCTGTGTTAGAGTAGGTAAGCAGCCAGCATATTTTATAGATATCTCAGTTGATGCTTTTGCTCTTAGTGGCATCAGTTCATGGATGTCTCTGAGACTCATTCACATTGATCTCTTTCAAGTCCTTCAATCAGTAATCAAATAAATTGTTTCTAGCCCTGATGTGTACATTAGCTTAGGTCTGTAGGACTCTTCCAGCACAGTTGTCCTGCAGCTCATGTGGACGCTTTCCCAGGCACTTTCAAGGCACTTTGTGCCTGCTTCTGAGAACCAACGGGCTGCTGCGGCCGTTTGAAAGCATTTAAGCTGAGCTTGTAGCTGCTACTTGTGGATTGCTTTGTAGGAACGTGCCTTTAGGAAAGCAGTGGGCTCACAGTCACTTTCCTATCCAGTCCTTCCACTGTGCAGCACTGTGTGTGTGTAGACACTTGGGTAGCTCAGGTGCTCAAAGCAATATAGCGCGACGCTCCACCTGGACTCGTTTTTCCTGCTTCCAGCAAACTCAGCTGTGCCACGTCTGGTACCCAAGCTAATTACTGAAGACCTATATTTCCAATTTCTTCACACTGCTGCATTTTGCAGAACAGGCATTCGGTAACGGAGAGCAACACTGGCAATTCCGTTTCTGTGAATCAAAAACTTTCTGTTTGCAAAGGAGTAAAAGAGGTAAAGGGGGAGAGTGACAGAAAGATGAAAGGGTTTTTTTCAGAGGATGAGATAGTTGCACAAAGCAGTGTTAAATGCAATGGGGTACGCTTCAGCAGTTCAGCAATTTATAAATTCTACCTCCTAGACCGCAGTGGGGTTTTCTTGATAAAGTGTGAGAAGCCTGCCAATCAAATGGTAGACATAATTGTTCTTTAAGTGACCTATTAACATCTCATTCCTTTTAATTAAAAATTGTATTTAAGTTCTCGTTCAGGCCATATTTGAACAGTAAAAACTCTTCCCATATGAGGCATGTTGCAGGTGAAAGGCTGTCCAATGCTGTGTGACACATGTAAAACAGGAGTGATTGAAGTCCCAGTGCAGCAACATGTGGCTTGCCTTTGGCTCCCTGCTGACACAGAGGGAGATGGAGGGATAAGCAGTATCTCACAGAACCACACCCAAACCTTTTGCATTCCTTGCCTAAGAAATTGCTTGTAGTTGCTTATTGTGGCATAGAAAGTTATAATATACAGCATTTGCCATAAGTGTGTCACTTCAGAGCAAATGATGGATTATGTCCTTCCACACCCCAAAAGTTGTTCTTTGTTCTGTAATTTAAAAATAAATGTTGCAATGCTGAATTGGAAATATTTTGTGCCATACAATAAATTTGTTTTGTTAGGTTGCCTGGGTGTAATTGCAACAATGTCACTGCATTAAACCCGTGTCATGGGGTGATGGTTTCCTGCCCCCACACCAGTGCCAAGCACTGCTTTGCTTAGCAGCTCTATTGCTGTTTATCTCCGTCAACCCCTGTGATTATTTTGCTTCTGTGAAACATTTTTTCCTATTTTGTTCAATGCATACTATAAATTATAGTTCTGTTCGAGTGCTAACCACAAATCCCAAACAGTGGGAAGCGCTGCCATGCCAGAATGGCTCAGCTGGGAGCTGCTTTTAGGTTCGCCCAGACTTGTCGGTGATACGAGGGGAAGAAGGCGCTCCAAACCGTGACGGTCTGCTGGGCCCCTTCTACCCATCTGAAAATTGATCCCTCTTAAACAGTTTAGAGGACCCTCGGGGTCTTGCAGCTTGCATAAAAAATGAAAGCCCTTCCTGTCTTAGAGCAGTGCAAGCAGTCAATACAAAAGAGAAAAATGATCTTTTAAGTGTATCCCGTTGAATCCATTATCTCAAGGGCCCGTGCTTGATGCTTCATCAAAACATCATCGTCTTGGTGATACATGGGGGAGAGGGTGAGGGGGCATTTGGGGGATTTCAGAGAAAATGCTACAGTACTCTCAGTGTCACAGGATAGGCTGAATATGATACAAGCCAGAATATGAGAGCTGCAGAAAAACTGATATGTTCCTCCTTATAACATATTGATTTTTTCATGTTTGAAACAAGCAAATCTTTCAGGAGAAGTTTTGAGTGCTTCTTTTGTGGTAAGAAAGTCCTGTTAGGCAGCTTGTACAGTAATCTCTTTGCTTTCAATGAGAATGTAAATTTGCAGGGTTTTTTTTTTCATTTCAATGATAAAGAAAATGAAGGAGCAAACAAAAATCAGTGTGTGTACCATCAGTACATTCTACCCTTGTTGTGGGAGGTAGTGATAGGGTTGAACTCCTGTATCACTAGCTGAATTGGTGTTGAATTTCTGGTTCTTGTGAGCAAGTGTCAGGATTGTTAGTTTTTAAATGCTGAAGTTTTAAAAATGTTTTGCATGCCTGTACTAATGATTCATATGTTTTTCTTAAACTAGCGTGAAAGGAAAATCATTGATTTCTGTTGTTCTGAGTTTGAAGTATTTATAGCAGCACAGTGGAGTTTTTTTACCAGATTACAGGGGTAGGAGCTGATCTTCTGCCATCAACATTTCCTTACAGGAAATAGTAAGAATATTGCTCTTTTGCTAGATTATAAGTAGTAAAACAGAAGAACTGAAATTTGTTTTCAATAACCAGTAGCACCAGTAATTCAGAAATACTGCTGAAAAAAGGTGTATATTTTGGAAGACAGAACAACGAAGAAGCACTATTTCTGAGTGTAACTGAGCTGTCAAACACACATCCTTTGGGGTGTCCTCCATTTCCTTTGGTGAAAGCTTAGCTTAAATAAACTGAGCAGTAGGCAGTGGGTGTGTGCCTTTGCACAACAACATACACCCAGGTGCTTTGTTGGCCAGGGTGATCCCAAAGGCAGAGCGCTGTCAACATTCCTAATTGGTTATTACCCAATAACACACACCCTCCAGTGTCTTGGGACTACAAAACACTTTTTACCTAGCCTTCCTACATGAATAATGAAGCACTTCAAATATTCATCCAATTATAGTCAGCCTCTCTCTTGGCTAAGGATTGCCAAATGCAATTGGACATACTTCTGACATAGAATTTCAGGCTATATCTGTGTTGGAAGGGTTTAGTCATAATTCTTGACTTCTGGGGAGAGATTAGATATCACCATGATGGTAATTTCTCCAGCCTCAAAAGCTATTGTTTATTCACTTTTGCTATGAAATTCTAGTTTACTAGCGGTATAATGTGGGAGTTTTAGGAATATTTTCTTCATTTTATACTTGGAGCTTGTCACATGAAACTGCTCATGTTTGTTTGAAACAATGAGATGTTTTGCTTTTTCTTCAAGTGCTGTGGCTACAGCTACACAGGAGTGAAGTTGCCATGGAGCATGTGAAAAACAGTTAATGTGTACTTTCAAACATGTAAGCTATATTTATATTCATCTTATATTTTTTCTGAATATTTTGCTGCCCAGCACGATTGACTCCTGATGTGCCAGTGGCTGACTTTTAAATACGTTTTTCTCGTGCCTTGCTAACATTTTCAAAAACGATGTCCTTATCCTTTGCAGAATATTAAGGTTTAATTTTGCTTTACTGGCTTCTCCTGTGTATAAGCTCCCTGAGTGATAATCTTCCCTCTGGCCTTTCAAAACCTGATGAGGGTGGTGCTCTGCTCATGGCAGCTTCCAGCTCTGCTGCAGTAATGCCATAGTGAGCCACTCTGGCTCCATTGTGCTGCCACAGAGAAAAGCCCGGTGTCCATCGCTGGAGATGCAAAGGAGATGCATGAGTAGGGAAGTGGTGGCAAATGTTATTCTAGGGAGATACAAGCTGGCAAAACAGTGGCAGGTAGGATACCTGCCTGCCTATTTCCCCTTTGGAAGACCTTATGGGAAAGGGAAAGGAGAAAAACTGCTGCTTTTCTGTAGCTAAAGTGTATTTGGAGGCTCCACTTTTCATCAGGCATTCTCATTTTCCCAGTTTCTAATATTGCTGTCTCATAAAGCTGGGCCTTGGGCCATGACTCTCATACTGGCCTTCCCTTGCTTAGTAGCTAACCTCGATAAACTCATCAGCAGAGCTGCAATTGCACTTTCCCTCTTCCACTTTGGATTAATGGTGTAGCTCTCCAAAACTGAATGGATGCTGCTCTCCAGACCACAGAGGTCTGATTCTAGGTGAGCATTTAATTCCCCTCTTGGGAAGCAGAAATAAAAGCCCGAATCAGGTATGTTTCATGCTTCTCTCTTGGGTAGGCTCAACAAAATGAAGGATGAAAAAGATGCTATTGGAAGTCGCTGCTGTCTGCTATCATTACAAGGCATAAAGCACTGCTTTGAAAATAGAAACAGCTGGTATGGGTGCAACTTTCAATTGTGTTTAGCTTCCTAGTGGGTCAGTTTATTATTTCCTATTAAAATGCAAAGTAGTTCAATCAGAGGCATAAGCCCTTCTTCCTTTTGTTTATTAATGAAATCCTGGAAACATGATAAACATGAATGGCCCTGGGAGTGATGAAGGTCATATAACAGGTTTGGTACCATGTAAAAACATAAAGCTGGCAGTGCAGTTCCTATTCAGAGAAGAAAAATGAGTCATGTTGTTCTGCAGACCTGAACCTGAGCCTGCAGAAACTCTGCTTGGCTGTGCCAGGCTGTTTCACATTGGGACAACTCATCTGCAGCTCTTCTGGGAGTATTTCTTCCAAGAGCCCTTTCTCTTGCTGTGAAAAACCACAGAAAGGGCTCTGTCCCTTGACCTTGCATGCCAGAATATTTTTCTTTGCACTGTGCTTCCACTAGGAAAGGTGATGAGAGTTTTATCAGTTGGAAATTGCAAAGGCTGTAGACAGAACAAAATAAATGGGGTGAAGTCCCAAAAAAAGCAGTCAGTGAAATCTAGTCCTGATAAAGGTCAAATTTGTTGTAGCACGTTGCTGGCTAAATGCACATCCATCATAACAGAGAGTTTATTTTCCTCACTGCTGTCCTAATATTATTCTGCCGTAGTAACAAAATATTGGCACTGGTAGGGCAGGTAGTGTGGAGGGAGTTGATGCCCCTGCTCAGAAGTGACTCCACATGCTTCAGCCAGCCAGAATGTGTTGCTGTCAGTTTTCCCTGCTTCAGAGCTGAGTGAAGCTCCTTCTTTGTCTTGTCTGAGTGTCTATTTCTAATAAATAATAAGCCAATGATGTGCTCCCAAAATTAGATGTGGAATTTGATTTTGCCTGTGTTCACAGACCCTGAGGAGCAAACATGCTTGATCTGACTTTGATCCTGCAAAGTAACCTGAGCTGCTGTCCACAGTCGTATGCTGGCTGTGGCATATGCCACAGTGTGCCCCTCAGTATTTGTTTAGCAGAGGCTTTTCCTTGAAGATCAAGGTCCTTCCTTTTGTCATCTGTTGTGAGACTCAGTTCTTGGTAAACATTCTCAGGAATCCCTGCAAAGCTGTTGCTGCCTTTGTGTTACCTGTGTGAATATGGCAGACTCGTTCTTTACTGCAGTGTAAATCCCTGGGGCAGATCTCTGCCGGAGGTCTTCTAACATCAAAGCACATGGAGAGTGGTTGGTGGCAATTAGAAGCAGCAAAGATGGGTTATGTGCCTGCACCCACTGTGGCTGGAGCTCTGGGTGGGCTGCAGGATTCGGGGATGGAGTGGGCACAGCTGCTGAGCAGTAGGGCTTGGGGGAGGGCATCTGTTCTGAGGGGCAGCTGCAAGCAAATGAGATCTGTGGTCTTGCTGCTCTTGTTGACTGCACTGCTGCAGTATCAGTGGTGATGTAACAGAGCCCAGTCTGACCTCAGGTGCCTTCTCCCTCCTGTTGAAACCCATCATGGTGCTCAGCAGCAGGTTCTGCCTTCTGCTGGACAACTGGGCAGCCCAGGTCCATTTCACCTCCTGTCATTACTTGTTGGTAGTTGTCTTGTGGTCTTGAGGGAAGAAAAGCTGTGCAAAAGTGAGGGGCCAAGAACTGCACTATTGGCTTCCATCACAGGACTGTGAGGTTAAAACAGATGAATAGAGACTCTTGTGCATAGGGTGGTTAGCAGTATTTAATTTGGTGGTCTGACTTCCAAGTCAAAGTTGGTCATTTTAACACATTATCTTTCTCCAGATTTCTTCCTTTTATGGTGCTAATTGGCTTCTGCCTGCCATGAAAAAAGGATGTTTTAAGGAAGGTAATGGAAAATAATCAAAATCAAACTATAGCCCCAAACTGTTTGTTGCAACAGCAGTGGCTTTTGGAGAGATGGGGCTTTGATGAAACAGTGCAGCTCTTGATTACCCTAAACTATTTTCAGTCTTCTGCAACTTTCGATAACATGGTTCTGTAGATCTCCAGTAAAGATAGCAGAAAACAATTTATATCTATGCCTTGGGGTGAGGAAAGAAAAAAAAATCAGAAATCTACGAAGACACCTGGATTTCTGCGAAATTAAAATTTTATTACATTCACATGTAGAGCAAAAAGCATTGGTATTAACTAAGTACACAAGTGGAGGGAATAATGCAAGGTGGATGTAATGTGTTTTATTTTCAACGGAGAGAAGAACTTTCTGGAACAGTTTTCCATCCCCAAAACATGCCTGTATCAGAACTTGCATTGTTCTAAAAAACGTAGATTTGAAATTCAGTATTTTTCTCAGTAAATTCTTAGCTTTTCTTTCTTCTTCTTGTTAAGGAAGTCCTTGTCTTTTGGTATACGTACCCCCACTGGTTCTTGATCAGGTTTTTTTTTTTCAGTATTAGTGCAAGATGCAACTTAATTTATTGATATGAGGGTTGTGTGGTGTTACCAGCATCTGGGGAAAAGGGCAGATACAGTATGGAGAGACCCTTAGGAAATGGTGCTTTTTTCGCTTCTGTTCTTCCAAGTGTAGTTATATTTTGTTCTTTTTAGAGAAAGGCTTCACAGTTAAGTGAATGAAATAATGAAACTCAACTAGTTGTCTGCTTCATCAGCAGCATATTTCTACTAGTTTAAAAGCAGTGCTCAGCTTAATAGGCATCTTTTTGTTTATTAGCAGCCTGGAACCACCCCAGGAAGATTTTCACTGTTGGGTTCTGCTGGTTTCCACCAGGAAGATCACAACAGATGTAAGACATATCCTCACTGTTATCAATCCTCCAGACCGATGGAGTTAAGCTTGTTTGAGTGTTTCTCCACAGATCATTTCCCACCTGCATTCAGCATTTATTAGTTGCTGCGTGACCGAGCTGTCGCAATCTTTGGGGTGCACGCTCACTGCTGTGGTGGTGCACACAAGGTGTGAGTGGAACCAGCCCTGTGTGGTGGGCAGCCCTCCAAGGAAGTCTGTGTCTGTCCGTGGGCTGTAGCTTCCTTCTAGAGTCAGCTCACCTCAACATCCTGCTAAAATGCTTGAGGCTGACTGCCTGCATTTAGGAAGAGGGGCTCCTGACACACCTTGCAGTGCAATATGACTGTGGACGTCACTCTTCTGTATTCCTGTAGTGAAGCTGTAGCTCAGGAGGAAGCTAGGAGCAGTCAGCCCCTCTGTGTGAAAGTAACCTGAGCTGCCAGGTAAAAGAACTCTTAAATTAAAAATGTTACAAATTCCTGTACAATTTAGGAGCATTACAAACTTTTGCTCTGAATTTAATATCATATAAATTTGTAATTTTTTATTTAATAGAGCCTGACTTTTTAAAAACTGAAAGGAGTGTCTAGGAAGAATGTTAGATTTTGTTTAATTTGTGAATTTGATACAGTTAGTTTCTGGTCATTTTTGGAGTGGGATATACTCACCTTGACATGGGAAGCTAATGCCTGTACACAGTTACTGCTTTGACTTTGTGGCTGCTCCAGCAGGGCAGAAGCCTGCAGTAGTGTCCCTGTGCCATCACCCAGCACTTTGGGACGCCCTAGAGTATCTCAAGTGGCAACAGGCAGCTGAATCACATCCTGGCTGTTGTTTATTAAAAGAAACCATGTTGTAACATTTACTTTTGTCATGTGGTATTTTTGCAGATTCTGCTTTCTACAGTTACGGCATCTGTTTTCACATCCACAGATTAATTATTCCTTGCACCACTAGTTTATGGGGCTGCATTGCTTCTGTGCTGTGTCTCAGTTCTCTTCCTTTCTCCTCTCTCTGCCTCCTCCACAGGATTGCATCTGACCTGCTGTTGGGTTTGGTATGGCTGCAGGGATGATTACACCATGGCAGCATCTAATTTAATAAACAATAAAGCCACTGTTTTGTATATGTAAAGTTTGTCAATGGAAATAATGTTATCTGTGTGTTTTTTTATCACCCCACCACCAGCAAAATGTTCAGGTGTGGCTTTGGCATTTCTAACCTGTGCAATAAGCATTATTTATTGCTCAGAGCCACTGTCTAAGATGTTTTAGGTGGACTTTCCTGTCCTCTTAACTGATTAGCACACAGGTTTTGTATGAACTGATTTGGTTAATGGTGTGATTTTTCTAGTTACTGAAGTGCATAAATCACTTCAACCTCTAGCATGGAAGCGATTAAACATGTAAATGTATGGGAATGAGTTATACGGGTGTAAACACATTTCTCTATGTAGACACTTGAGTGTGTCCCCACGAGGAATCACAGCAATGCAATTTTACTGTATGTGAGTTAATAAAGAAGAGAGCAGTGGACGGTCCTGCGTTTCTCATATTAAATTCTGTGCTCATAACACCCACCTCTTCCTTGCCTCTGTTGTGTATGCTTTTATGCTGTATGGATTGCCCTTCCAGAAGAATTTGTAATCTAGGGTGTTAGTCTGAAAGTACTGCTCTCAGTCGAGGTAGAGGAATCTCTGAGCAGGTGGGCTAAGTAAGTAAGGGAAAACACTAATATTTGAAGTATAATAAATATGCTGTTGAGTAGCTGGCCTTGCAGCTTCTTTCATTGCAATTAAAGTAAGCTTTATAGGAAAAGAACATTATTTGGGCAGCCAGGGTGACCTTTGTAGTTTTCATAGTATATGTGTAATAATACTATCCCAAATAAATTTGCCTGCCTCTGTGCAGACAGATGTGTTGCTTATTTACTAAACATGTCATCAGCATCTCCTCAGTTCCTCCTCAGTTCAGCATGTGTCCCTTGGGCTGTATTTTCTGCATGCTATTTGAGTCTGTTCTGAAGAGTCATTCTTGCATGCTTTCTTCACAACATTCCTTAGTCTGGTACCTTCTTGCTTCACTCAAAGGAGCTAAAAAAAATTGTCAGGTGTACTTAGTGGTAGCATCACAGAGGAAATCTGGCACATGCTTGGACAGAGTTTGTTTTTCTAGGCCAGCCCCCATCTACCTTACCCATTTTCCCTTCCTGCAGTCCCTTCCTCATCCATTGGAGCTCCAGCAGATGAAGCAGGGGTCCTGTGGGCAACAGCCTGCTAGGCTGCACAGACCTGGCTTATACCTGGCTTGGGTGCCAAGTTCAGGGTGCTGTGAGAAAAGAGTGGATCGTTAAAAGCTAAAGTCTAAAATCTTCGCACAAAGGGAGGTTTGCAAATGTGCCTTGCAGGAGCATCTCTAATATCTGACATAACTTGTGAAGCTTGTTTTGACTACCTTAATAGTACCTTTGTACGTGTGTTTTTTTCTCCTTTGTCTATTTGTGTAGGGATTTTAAAAAGCAGACTGAATATCTTTTCCACCTTTCCTGGCAAATTTGTTTTCTGACAGTCCAAGCCCTAGTTCAGCAGCAGGGTTGGGATCTGGTAATCTGTTTTACAGGCTTCTACTGCACAAGCTAACAGCAGCAAATTGTTGTCCTCTGCATGAACCGCATTTAAGAAGGATGTTACAAAGTTTGTGTGTGACTTTCATGGGTATTTATTGAAAGCAGAAGAGTGAGGATGTTTGGGAATACTTCATTCCTTCATTCTGGGCTCTGGAGGGTGGCGTTTTCTGGGGACACAGGCACAGACATAGTTGAGACACAGACATCTAAAAGTTTTAGAAGTGCTGTGTCTCTCTGAATGTTATTCATTAATGGGAAGCTTTTACTTAGGCTTTAATGCAGTAGTGGCCTCTTTCTCTCTCAGGGAGCAGTTCCTGTAGAATCCCCCACAGAGCGCACAGAGGTTAATTGTGCAGTCTCCTGCTTTTATGGGCTGCAATGAAGAAGGAGCTTGTGCAACTCTTGCAAAGGGAAAGGCAAGTGTGTTCTTGTCTTGTCTATGGAAACGTGTTGTCCTTTCTCTTAGAGAAGGCAGCAGTTAACAAAACAACATTGATGTGATTTCTGGCTAAGTAGTCAAAGTTGTGAAGATCTTGGAAAGCTTAATTCATTATGGTTTCATTGCTATGTTTGTAATTTATACGGAAAGAGGTTCCAGGCGTGTGAGAGTGATGCCAGGTTCTCAAAATAACATCCTGGAAAGGGGCAGAATTAGCAACACCTTACAGATTCTGCAAAGCATATACATGCTGTAGTGGGGTCTCTACTGGGTTTGGATCCAGAACTTGTTTTGCAGCTACTTTTCTAAGGCATTTCATGGAGAAACTCAAGAGTGTTTCCTGATTTCCAGTGACTCGTATGTGGAATTTTGATGCTGAGTCTTCTCCAGGATACAGAGGAAATACTGAGAGCTAATAGTGGTTTCAATGAAATTCATGAAAGCTAAGGGGCAAACTTGATGTACAAAGGAATACATCAAAGGATTTCCCCTATTCTGAGAAGGTTTTTTTGTTGGTTCTTTGGTTTTTCTTGATCATGAGTTTTGAAAGGGAAGTGGCTCTGGTAGTTTTTTCCAAGCTGCTTTAACGGTGTCCTCTCTTTGTGGAATCTGCATGAACAGGTTTATCAACAGGGATTTGAGGATGGGTATTGTTAACAATCATTTTATTAAAAAAAAAAATGTTAACAGGCTCAAAGGAGGCTGAGTTGAAACCAATATATTTTTACTTTTTCCTTAAATGTGATCTGAAGACAGAAGTTCCACTTTTTAACATTGCTGCCTGTGAAGGAGTTCAGTTTCTGAATATATAGATTATCATGGCCTTTGGGATGTTGTGCATCCACCGGTTTACCTACTTTTTGGCTTTTGGTATTGAATGATAAACACTCCTGTTCTTCTCCTATCCTCCATTATCTGTACTCACAGCCAACCTGACCATCTTAAACATGATTAAAATATAATTCAAAAGTTATTAGCTAATTATGACGCAAAGTACTTAATTTGCCATTGCACCCTAATAACTTAAGGTACTCCTGATAGCTCAGTAATAACCATATCATAAGCAAAAGGACACGGTTGCTACTAACCTAATAGGCAGCTTCCCTCAAGATAAAACAAATAACATACCTCAATGAAATCGGATTCAAGCTTAGTAAAATCATCTTGGCAAGCAAAGAGAGTATTTGTTAATTTTTCTGTGAAATGTTATCATTGCCAAGAAAACTTGGTT
The DNA here is from genome assembly GCA_013400575.1 of Peucedramus taeniatus. Lineage (NCBI taxonomy): Eukaryota > Metazoa > Chordata > Aves > Passeriformes > Fringillidae > Peucedramus > Peucedramus taeniatus. The sequence continues at coordinate 207,452 of WBNO01009679.1, forward strand.
ACAAAAAACAGAGATGGCAAAAGTATTTGCATGAATAATTGATTTAACATTTCATTGGTTTAAGTGATTTTAGGAAAAGTGTTTTTGATATGCTCTGGAAAACTAGAAAGTTTTTAAGGACTTATTTGCAAGATACCAAACACTGTAGGATGGGGGGCTTAAGGGCTTGTAGACTGTTCTTTGGTACATCCAGTGTGTGCACAAGCCTGAAAAGAAAGAAGAGTAGAGATGGCATTTTAAAAGGCTAAAATCCTGGTGGTCAAGCTGTGGCTATGGACCTGTGGGTGTGCAGGGAAGGCCCTGTGTGTAGTTCCTTATTGCCTGATGTTCTCACAAATACCTCGAGCAAATAGTCCTCTGTGATGAGAGGGATGATGGCAGGTATCTGCAGCCTCCTTCCCTGCTCTCAGTCTCCAAGATTTGGCAGGTGGGTCACTCAGGGTGCTGGCTGGTCCCAGAGGTGTCTCAAAGTCCTAGAGGAAGAGAGAGGCTGTGGCACCAGTCTGTGGCTTGGCTGAAGAAACAGCTGTTTGGGGATTGCAAGGCTTAAGTTTTCTGGAGACATATCTGTATGGTAGCAAAAACACTTGAAGGTGTGTTTGGTATCTGAAGACAAGCAAAACTGTGAGGATCAAGGATATATTCAGTCACAGGATATTCTGAGTTGGAAGGGGTCCACAAGGATCATCGAGTCCAGCTCTTAAGTGAATGGTCTGTACATGTCTTGGGAAGTGTCAGTGACTTCAGTGTCTGTCAGATGGAGGAACCTCACTTTCTAAAAAGTGATGGGGTTTGAGGGGTAAAGATCCTGGTTTGGGGTGGGAGAACAACTTGTCAGCAGAGGATAGACCCCTCCCAGCCACATCTGAAGCTTTAATGCAACCTAAAGATCCAGGAGGTTTGGCTGACACAGTATTGAAATTGTTTCTAAAACACTTACCTGCCCAGCCTTGTGTGAAAAAATGCAGATTGGGGTTTCAGCCTGTTCCTCTTATCAGTCTGCATCTCCCTGGTGCACCAGAGCAGAGAGAGATGGAATATTGTAAACAGAAACTCCCTGGCCCATCCACGGTCTGGAGTAGTGCTTTCCTGGCCTCACCCTTGTTGCCATCTTGCAATGTGGGAGATAGTTTCCATCTACCTGCATATACTGTTCTCTGGTCATGAGTCAACAGCTCTCAACATCCCATCCCAACTATTTATTCCTTTCTATTCTAAAATGTCAGCATTTCTGCCAGTGCCAGTTGTGTCTGGGTAAATGATGGTCCTGAGTTTGGGAATGAGGGTTTGAACATCCCAAGAGAAGGCAGTGACAGAGACCACATTTTTGGACTGGCTTCTGTTGAACATTTAGGCACCCTACACCCGCGAGGGTGACTGTCAATCAACCAGTATGTTCTGTACACCAGGGGAGCTGCTGTACTAGCTCTATTTCATGGTGTAATCATTAGTTCTGGTGTGAAATTCCTAGGTAGCTAGGTCACATCTTTAGCAGGGAAAATACGGCTTTTATTTTATGTTGGAAAAACTTCCTTTTCAGTCATGCAGAGGTTAGGGTGCTTCTACTGACTTGTGGAGCCTTGGTTGTCCATTTTTTAATTCACCCCTGTGTTTGCTGTGACCCATGTATATACAGTTGTTCCACTGTCATTTCAATACGTGTCTCTCATTCTCCACGCTCATCTGTGGCGTAGAAAGACGTAGTTTGCTCTCGTGTCAGTAGCATTCCTGCAACATGACTGTACCATGTTGTGCAACTTAGACTTTTCCAGTTAATGTGTCAGTTTGTCCATCTGGATTAGATCCAACGACTATTAGTTCATTTTGTAATATGTCTGATTGACTTTCATCTCTGCTCCTGATGCTGCCTCTGATCAGGCAGGTTGTAGCAAATCCCATGTTTCTCTCTTTCTTCTTAAGTTGTTTTTTTTCTTGTCTCTAGTGCGTTCCCTGATGATACCATGTCACTCGTCATTTCAGATCCTTCCCATCTGCTCCTGGCATGCTTTGCTCTGCCTTTACGATTATTCACCACTTTTTGTCTATCTCACTTCCTTCTAAATGCCTTATGAGCCCTCTGAGCTTGTCCCTACCTTTTCTTTTATTGTCATGCTGAAGTAACAATCTTAAGATGTTTGAAATCTTCTCCATGTAAATGATTCAGTTCCTTAATCTTTAGCAAATATTCCTACAAAGGTTTGACATCCTTTTCCTCTGTATTTGGCATTTATCTGTTCTTTACAATGTCACGTAACTATTTTTTAAAAAATCTCGTACAAACTGGTGTTTAAATACCTCTTCCTGTACATTCTTCTTCTCTGTAATTTTGGCTCCTATATAAATACTTTTTCTATAGAAGGTTTAATGAGATTTTAGGTTTTAATACATTTTTCCCCTGTTACCTTTGCTTTATAATTATTTGTATTCATGCGTCTTCTCGTAATGTAGGAACTGTATGTGCCAAGAAATTCCTGAGACTCATGGACATGAAACCTTAAATTAAATGTAAGAAAAAAAGATAAGAACAAATTATAATAGCACTGAGAGCAAGAGATTACAACAGGGTATTTGGTTAAAATGCGGTTTTCGTAATATATGTTCCTGAAAATTGCAAATGTATTCTCTTATATTTATGAGCCAACTTTTGTTATGCAGAGTTATAAAGGTTGCTATGTATTCAGTCTCTCTGGATCCAAATGATGTGAGTAATTCAAAAAAGAAAAGCAGGTTGATATTGTCAAAGTGGTTCTCTGAAAAAAAAGAATAGAAACATCATCATTCTCCACTTGGGTAGGGTAACATTTCTCACTGGCATGGACACCACTTCAACTGTACTAGCTGCTAGGGGACAGTGCAAAATTATATAATTTAGACATACGAGGAAGTAAAATTAAATAGCCATGAGATGAGGATACCATTAAACAGATCTAATTTATAATGGACTCTTATGCAAATTGCCTTTGAGCACTCAGTAAAAGAAAATGAAAAGAAATAATAAGGACAGCTCAGACTGAAAAGTTGCAGTATAAAAAAAGTAAAAGCCTGTTCCAGCTCACTCTTCACACACTCCGGAGTGTTAAATAAGCATTCCCATTAGCCACATAAATATAATGATGTGATAATAAAACTTGCTCTTAACTTTTAAGGACCAAACTCCTCATCACTTTGCTGCAGTGGCTCCAACCAGATGAATAAGATTTCAAATAAAATACATTTACTTTGTCATATCATTTGTTATTGGAGAGAGAGAGATGTGTTTCCATGAGTATTTTGCTCTTTGCTAGCTGCTGAATATCTGCCCTCGGTGAAATCCTGGCAATTTCTTGCCTTGCCATTCGTATGGGATTGTGGGTTCCAGGGCATCAGTGATGTTTCTCCTGCTGCACAGCCCCCTCTGATGGGTCAAGAAAAGGACTTCTCACCAGTTTTCCTCCCTTTTTGTTGTTCTGTGAAAGACATGGGGAGCAGGGAACTCTGACAGCTCAGAATTGTTGAAAGTAGTTTATTGAAAAAGATGTTCAATTAGTTTGGAGTCTGTAATGTCCTCTGATAAGGATGTTAATATACTGAAAAATTATGTACTGAATATATTCAATTATAAGAAACCTGTGTTTTCTCAGAGAAGAAAAAGGTTTATTTCTACCTTAGTTTGAAAGTGATGTAATATTCTGCATGTTTGCAAACATCAAGGTTTGCAGCTTTTCCATGTTCCCTGTATCCTTTTGATTACAGAAATGAAGAATTTTAGCTCTGTCCAGTGAAGCCATTAAAACAATCTGTAGAACTCTGTCATTTTTCTTGGCATTAAGAGAGTTTTGCAATAGTTGACTTGTTTAATTAGTACTCGCCATCTTGTTCCTAATTATTGCTGCTCCACATTTCCAGCTGAGGCAGAATATACTAAAGTGAAGTCTTTTCTCTTTATGTGTATAATAATAATATCTTTAAATATTTATACAACAAGAGAGCAAGGCTATAAACACACTGTGTATACAGTGCTGCAGACAGTATATTTTTATACTTGACAAGCAGGATTTTTTTCTGAAGAATTTGAGAAATCCTGCAAGCAATGTCATCTTCCTGGGCTAGCTCTTTGGTATAGAAATGCTGTTACGGGAGTGCTGATCTGTGGGAAGAAAGATCCATCCCTGTAGTATTTTATGGAATTAAAGCACTGATCTTTTCCATTCCCTGTTGTTTTTTCTCCAGTAAACAAGGGCTTGTAGCTATACCTAGTTTGTATCCTTTAAGTAAAACCAAATTCTCTAATGGAAACAGGGTTTTCCACTGGTTATATTTTCAACCCTTGAAGCATTCGATTTCTGACAGTGGAATATGATACTTAAAGCCACAGACATTAATTATTACCCATTGGAGGTCGCACTTTCAACCCATGGGACATTAATTTTCCTGATACATGGAAAATTCCAGCCTGTTAGTTTTAATTAAATATTTCAGAAGCACATTTTCTTGTAAATGGACTACAGTTTCTTATCCTTTACCCTTGATATTTGGCTAATTCTGCATATAATTATCATCTTATTTTGCAAGCCTCCTTCAAAGTGCTCTCCTGTCTCGAAACTCCATTCAGCTGTTACATAGTTGTCATTTAAAAAAGAAAGGTGTCTTTGCCAATCATCATCCAACACTGTCAAGAAGATGGGGAAAAACATCTTTCAGGTTTTCTTGGGAAGTGAAATTGTAATGAATTACCAGTCCCTTCTTGTGCTAGCAAACTGGTGTCTCTTAAGCATGTAAAATCCCAGTGTGAGACCAAGCAGGAGTGCCAGCAAAGCTATGGGGGGCAGGGAGGATGGTTATCAAATTGTATTCTACAGAGGAGGTGACAAGTGGGGCATGAGAGAGTGCTTCCCACTGTGCCCCTGGGAGCACAAGAGTTCCTGGTGAGGATGCTGGAAGGTGAGGATGCTGGTTGTTCCCCAAATCCTGGCATAGCTCAGTCTCCTCTCCTGAGGGTGTAGCAAATGCAGATTAGGAGCAGGACCACATCACCAGATTTGGATCCCATAGTATTTTAGGTTTTTCCCTGAAGGCCACATGAAGGAAGCTGGAATCTACATTTTTCCATCCAAAAAGGAAAAAAGTTTTAATTTTCTTTACAGAAGTCTCTCTGCTGGGGTCTACCCTTCCAATGCTGTTTAAATATGTGAAAGTGTATTGCAGAGTGATCCTGGGAGGGGAATCAGGAGTGAATTGGGACTTGGCAGTTCCTAGGATTTTGCTGCTGCTGCTGTTGCTGCTGCAGAGCAGCAGAGCACTGAGGCAGCACTTTCTGTTAAGGCTTCCAGTCCATTCCCAAAGCCATTCAGCTCCCAGGTAGCACTCCCAGTGGCTGAGCACTCTCCTCAACATTATGGTTTTGTCTGAAGGCTCCATCCTCTGATACTATCTTGCTCTTCTCTAAACAATTAATAAAATGGAGACAAAAAGCCTAGAGGTTTAAAATATGTAATTATATAAGTAATTTAGAACTAGGAAAATGCTGCAGAAACCAATTACAATTATACATTTCAGTAATGACTGACTTGGCCAAATATATGTTTTGTGTGTGAATTCCGTGATAAATTTGAAGATGACATGCTTGAGTATAAGGGAAAATTAATTCTAAATGCTGAGTACTTCCATATTAGACATAAAATGTGGCTCATACACCACGTGAACAGGAGCCTGTGTTATATGGGCTGTCACAGCTTAAATTTTGAGCAGCAGGGCAGGCAGTAACAAGTCTTTGAGGAAGAAAGCTCTAATAGTTCAAGGGATGGCTTGGAAAAAAAAAGTGTTCTGTACCTGCTCATGATGCAAAATATATTTAATTCCTTGTATGTTACAAATTTCATGCAACTTGGATTGATTCATGCATTTATTACAGAATTGTAAATGGCCAGCTGAGGTTAATGGAGTTTTATTTCTTTCCTGGTCTCCCCCCAGCTGGTGAGAAACTATAGATGAGGTTTGTACTGTATTCACAACTTATATATATACCTGCTCCAGGCACAGACATCATTCCAAACTCAGTTTGGGTTGCCTATGCCATTTTCAAAGGGAGGATGTTTGGCTGTTGATGCAACACAGTGTATGGTCACCTGGAGCCCTGCCCCTCTGCAGCTCCCTGATACCCTGCTGCAAGCCCTGCTGCCTCCCCCTCTTTGGGAGTCACTTCTTTCTTTTGCCTTTTGAATGCCTTCTGGACATCCCCTTCTGCTGGCCAGTGGATGGGGCATCTCTGAGCCCGGGGTGCTTTGTGCAGCCAGGAGGGCTGGTCACCTCTGAGTATTTGGTGGCTTCTTTTTAAATTGCTGGTGGTGGGGGTTCCTTGTTTATTCACCGCTTTTAAAACAAACAAAAATACTGTGCCATGACTTTTTGTTGTCAAAAAGTACTTACACATTGCATATACAGACATATAAACAGGCACACAGAATCAGACCTGCCAGTCACTCCTGCTCATTTCATTGGGAAACCACCAGTGACTCAGGAATGTTTTGCAAAGTCCTCAGTGCAGTAACAAAACATTTATTTGGTGTTACTCTGAGGGTTTTGTTTGGCTTTTTCAGCCCTTTCTAAAGCTGGTTTGGGAGACCCACATGCAGAAATGTATGTGTACCCAGTGGTTGATGTTGCAAGACCTGTTGCCAAGTGGAGGCTCTCTAGGTGGCTGTGTGGTTCTGGCGTTCAGTGGCTGGTGTCTAAAAGCTGAGACATTTTTCTGTATTATTTGAGTGTTCTGATGGATACATGTCACAAGCCACTTGACTTCTACATTAAAGCATTACCTCAGATTGAGATGTTGTCAACTCTGTACCCCCGTCTTTATATTACCACAATGGGCTGCCCCTCACCTTAGCTGTGCCTGCCCTAGTGTTGGTTGCAGTAAATGGTATCCAAAAAGTGACCTGGATTTAAAAAACAAGTGAAAACGAAGCAAAGAACCAAACCAAACTATTCCCCAGGTACAGTTTCCAAACTAAATCAGGTTCCCTGTGTAGTGCTCTGTAAAGCAGAATGAGTCAGTCCGGGGCGTTGGAGCATCTAGAGGGGATGGGCTGAGCTGAAGGGGACTATCAAAAGAGGTGTCCAAAATAATTGAGGAGTTGTCATCTTATGAGATACCCATTGGGGCAGTGAGATGGGTGGGAGAGGCTGCTGGCCTGGTTTCTTCCCTTCCACCTCCCCAGCTGTGCTGCTTGGAACGTAATGAGGCCACGCTGGAAAATATGTGGCTTACAGAGTGGTTTGAAACCAGCCCTTTTCTAATGAAACAAAGCCACAGAGCTGTCTCAGTGAAGTTTGCATGGAAGAGTTTTGAAGTGCTGGGCTATTTGAGCAGCTCTTGAGCTGAGCTTGGTCTGACTGTGCTCCTTGTCTCTTGCTTCCTCTCCAGAATTGGCCGGCTTTTCGATGGCACAGAGCCCATTGTCCTCGACAGTCTCAAGCAGCATTATTTCATCGACAGAGATGGGCAGATGTTCAGATATATCTTGAATTTCTTAAGGACATCAAAACTCCTCATTCCTGATGATTTCAAGGTGAGATTTCAAGGGACTTGGGTGTTTTGCGTGTGCCTTGGTAAAGCGAGTATCTGGTGTGTAGTCAACACAGAGCCCTGGATAGGGAAGGTGGACTTGCAGGGTATGGTGTTTGATTTCAGGTACATGGCAGAAGTAAGAATGGGGTTGCTAAAGTGGTGTCTTCCTTTCCTAGAGTGGCATCAATATTAAACTTTCCCCTCCTGGCTATAGTGGTAATAAAGCAACCTTGCCAGATTTGACCTGGGGAAATTAAATGTTGTAGCATACTCATGGAAACAGATGCAGTGTTACAATCTGCAACTGACTGCTCATGAGCTTTACTGATTACTTGTCCTCTCATCCATTTTTATGCTTCCCCAGTGATTGCAGCAGCTCCAGTTTCCACTCCCACACTGAAATGCAGAAAATGGTGTGTGAATCACAATATTGACAAAATAAACTGCACACATGGTAATATTTGGGCACTAAGTCATAGAATCTTTTCTCTCTCAGACTCTTGAATGCATACTGCAAGTTTAACTTCGGAGTTTTAGAGAAGTCAGGAATTAATAGTTCTATGTTTATTATTTAAACTTTAATAAAGAGCCTGCTTTTTTTTAAGATTTTAGTGGATTTTAAGTTTTTAGGGGTTTTTTAGGTTTTAGTAACAAATTGAATTAGTGGTAGTTCAATGTCAGACGAAGGCTACAGAGGCAGAGTTTCAGAATTCATGTGATGTTTATCTACTAGTAGGTGTGAGAGTGTATATGTGGGGTCTTCAATCAGAACAGATTCTTATCTTCACTTAATGATCACACATCAGTGCACCTGGTTCACTGCAGGAAATGCAGCAATTGGGTTTGAACAGGAGGGGTGATGGGTGATGAGGCAGGGATGGAGCAGCTCACACTGGTATGCAGTCCTTTTCCCCTCCTAGCTGAGACAGGCATTTGGACATAATAGCTGTGAGGCTGAGTTCAGGAGCTGTATTTCAGCAACCTTTGAATCTGCTGTAGACACATCCTTGCTGCTCCCATAGTGACAAGGGCAGATCTCCCTGCATAATGTGGGAGTTTGGAGCAAACAGATAAGCATCATTTCCTTCGTTTGAAGCCTTAGCATGGCTTTGTGCTGCTCCCGGCACTTCTCCTGCAGGTAATCAGAAATACAGAAAAAGGAAAAGCCACCTTTCATGCAATATTAAAAAATTACATACCTAGAGCCTTTTAAACACATAAATATACTGTAGCTGTGCTGAAATTAAAAATGTAATTCCTGGCAAGTTCACCCAACTGTGATGTTCAAAGGGGTGTCCTCCCCAGTTACGCTTTAAGGTGTACCAAAAAACAGTGATTAAAATGAACAGTGTTTCTTGTTTCTTAGAAATATATAGGTTACATTACTTTTTTGTTACACAGGAAATGTAAGCAGTATTTTTTACCATGATTTAGGTATCCTCATCAAGTATTTGGTTTCTAGTTCAAAATCAGAACCATATTGACTGTTATCAGGCTTCTCTTGTCATTCTGTTTCTCTCTCATCCCTAATTCTCATGTATCTCTTTTCTCTGTATAAATATTTTCCAAATGGTTTTATGCTCTTACACCTGGAAAAACAAGATTTTTTTAAAAATGTTTTTTAAATTTAAAAAATGGCAGTAGGCAGACTCCACATCATCAGTTCTAAATTAGTTCTGCAGTGGCTATGCCTGGAAATGTGTTCCCTCTGCTCTGGCATTTGAGATGATGTGGTAAACAATACTAGTGGCAAAATAGGGAAGTATTAAAAAATACTTAATTTTTAAAATGCACTAATATGTGCAAACATTATGCAAATATCTGAATCATTTTACACTAACAAACATTGCAGGCTTCCTCATTTACATTCTTATACCTGTTATAATGCCTGCTAGTGTTGCTGTAAGACACAGTGGATCCTAGTGATGAATTTTCTGAATCCTGATTGAATTCTGTTCCATCTGTTCAATGAGATCATTATTATATGACATCACTGTGGGGATGAAATATGGGGAAAAGGGGGATATTTTTTTTTTTTTTTTGCAGAAGGGAGTTGAGCAAGCGTAGCCTTTCTCTACTCTGACAAGTGCTGCTATAGTCATTGTGTTCCAAGTGGCTGATGGTTGTTTTTTGCTTGCACTGTTACTTTATTACACCTTCTTACACAGTAATTAGGAGCCCTGTCCGAAGGGTTCCAGACCTAGAGCAGCGTTGGCCTGAATATCCACATACCTTAAGCACCACCTTAGCAATGCCTCTCCTAATTGTGCACAGTAATGTGTGTGTCTTTCAGGACTACAGCTTGCTATATGAAGAAGCAAAGTATTTCCAGCTTCAGCCCATGCTAGGAGAGATGGAACGGTGGAAACAGGACCGGGAGAGTGGCCGCTTCTCCAAGTCTTGCGAGTGCCTGGTGGTGCGAGTGGCCCCAGATCTCGGCGAGAGGATTACACTGAGCGGAGATAAGTCATTGATAGAGGAGGTGTTCCCGGAGATCGGGGATGTGATGTGTAATTCCGTCAACGCCGGCTGGAACCACGACTCCACGCACGTCATCCGATTCCCGCTGAACGGATACTGTCACCTCAACTCAGTTCAGGTAGGATGTCACGTGTGCATTTTCTGAAAGGGAGCTGCTGGCCAGGTGCCAGTGGGCTGACCTTGTTCCATGTCACTGGAGCGTTTTGGTGAGCAGAATCAGCTGGAGGCTTTAAGCAAGTTATTTACTTCTGTGTCCACTTGTCTTTCTCCATTTAATTCATGTATCACCAAATCTCTTTGCAAACTACAGTAGTGTTAGAATTTTCTGTGGTCATAGGGAAAACCCTTCACTTTCACTTTCAGTGTTTTTTCCTGATTTTTTATAGCATAGTAGAGGGCTGTTGCAATTGATAGAACAAGGGATAATGATTTGAATTAAAATAGGATAGATTTTTACTAGATAAAAGGAGGAAAATTTTTCAGTGAGGGTGGTGAGACACTGGAACAGGTTGCCCAGAGAGGTGATAGATGCCCCATCCATGGAGATATTCAAGGGTTAGGCTGGACAGGGCTCTGAGCAGCCTGATTTAGTTAAAGATGTCCCTGCTCATTGCAGAGGCGTTGAATTAGATGATCTTTAAAGGTTCCTTTCAACCCAAAGTACTCTGTGATGCAATGTAGCAATGTCTAAAATCAGTAGATGTTATGAAATGGATAAGAAAAAGTCTGGGAGACAAATGCAGGTTGTTCTGGGAATAATTATAATAAACTTCAGTGTTAGTGTTATGTATATATGTTTTATATATTAGGATTTATATAATAGGATATATTTTTATCCTTTGTTGTTTAAAAGCAACCAACCTCAGACACCTGCCCCTAGTTAGCACATCCTGCATAGCCAGCACTTCCCATGTGAAATCATCAATGGCACAGTCGACGCTGTTTGGTTTAAACACACCTCCTAAATGCTGCAGGCTCATGGGTGAATTCTTTTACAGAACAGGCTTGCAAGCTGAGTTTGGCATCTTTTCATCTGCCAGGTCCCACTGTCCGGGTAGAGAATCACTGAGTTGTTAAGGTTGGAAAAGATCTCCAAGATCAACAAGTTCAGCCTTTGATCAAACACCACCATGTCTACTAAACCACAGCACTAAGTGCCACATCCAGTCATTCCTTGAGCATTTCCAGGGATGGTGACTCCACCACTGCCCTGGGTAGTCCATTCCAATGCTGAACCACCCTCATCGTGAAGACATTCTTTCTGATGTCCAACCCAACCTGAATGTCCCCTGGTGCATCTTGAGGCCATTTCCTCTTGACTTGTTGCTGGTTTCCTGGCAGAAGAGCCTGACACCCACCTTGCTACAGCCTCCTTTCAGGTAGTTTTAGAAGGTCACCCCTGAGCCTCTTTTCCTCCAGGTGAAGCAAGCTGAGCATTGGGGCACACTCTGAAGGCTGGACAGGCACTGCACTTGTGCTAGCACTTAACACAAGGGTCTAGATAGACCTGTCTAGACCTATCTAACCCATGTTATGCTTGGACAGTTGTTTCTTACTGGCCTTGACTGTCATGCTGAAACATCAAAATTGTTTTGTCACAGAGATTAATGCAAATTTAGGACAGTCTTAGATGTCAGATTACAACTGAAAAGGAATTTCAAGGATGGCTCCTTAGCTATATCATATGATAGTTATCAAGGCAGTTGTATCCTTCAGCACTTTGTCACTTACTCTGATGCTTACATTATTGTTGCACAAATAAGAATTACAAAGCATATTTACTGATGTGAAAAACCTGAGTCAGAGTGGCAAAAATATGTACAGGCTTCAAGAGAGGTAATGATCCACATTGATAATGGGAGGATGTAAGCATCTCCCAGTACTGATAAAAATGGGAGACAGGACAAGGACTACCAATAGACCTGAAGAGTGAGGTACGGACCAAATGGATTGTCCAGGGCTGAGCTAGTTTCCAGAGTTGCTTCCACCAGATCTTTTCTCAGTACCCAAGTTCTCCTGTTCTTTTTTTCAGTGGCTTGCACTGACACATTTGGGCAGAGGCAGGGGATTTTGGCATATATTGTTAAAAGCTGAAGATCACGTGTGTTTTGATCACTATTTCCAAGTCTCTTTTCCTGTCCCTTCCTTTTTTATATGACTGCTGTGCAGTTAGCCATGCTCAAGTACTTTGGACAGACATTTGTCAACCTGAAGCATTTTAAGACATGGCATGTCTTCTTTGAAGCATTTTTAAACCTCAGCTTGCTTCTTCCCTTGCCCTAGTCCTTTGCAGTCTTCTGCTATTTTGCTTGCCAGTGTTGTCCCAGCACTCATGCAAGCCAGTCTGATAAGTGGTGAAAGAGCTGGGAAAGCCATGGTAGGCACCTGATTCCAGCACTGCCCTTGTGAGGTCTGGTCATGCTGAATAGAGGGTCCCACATCCTCTGGGAGCATCAGCCCCTTCCTTGGTCTTGGTGGCTGTCAGGCTGGCCCTGGTAAATCCCAGGAAGTCTCCTTCACAGGTGAGGCAAAGGAAGCCCACAACAGGTGAAGATGATGATAAAAGTAACAAAGATTTGGTTTTTAAGTCTCTAGTAAATATCATGGTAGGTCTTCTGAAATTATGACCGTGTTTTCTACATTGACACCATTTTGTTTGCTCAGCATCTGCTGTGCAATCATGTATTTGCCCTTTTGTGTTGTAAATTCTGTGAAGCAGAGAATGTGTTTTTCTAGTCGTGTTTCTGTGGCCAGAAGAAGACTGGATTTGTTGGCGGTACTAAAAAAATAAAATACATTTTCCTTCATTTTTTCTTTTTCACTGCTCAGTGGCCATAGTCAGCAGAAATCAATCCAGTACAGTTAAGCTATGTAACCACCTGTTTTTCCCCTAGCTGAATCCATTTGAAAACAGCAGTTATTATCATTGGACAGCAAATAGTCTGTTAATTTACTTATACATTGGTGTTTGTTTCTTCTTTTTTGCAGGTACTTGAGAGGTTACAGCAAAGAGGGTTTGAGATTGTTGGCTCATGTGGAGGTGGGGTGGACTCTTCCCAATTCAGTGAATACGTACTGAGGCGAGAACTCAGAAGGACATCTCGTGCACCCTCTGTCATTCGAATAAAGCAAGAGCCTCTGGACTAAAATGGACATGTTTCTTTATGCAAACAAAAAAAAAAAAAAAAAAAAGAAAACAAAGAGGAAAAACAAAAAGGGGGACATTTCATGTGCAGTTTGGACTCCAAACAAGTCCTGGAACTAAAATTGAATAAAAGACACATTTATATCAAACATAGAGACCACACCTGAATTCATATGGGAACACTTGGAATAGTAGTGATAATAATAATAACCTCAAGGTATAAAAGAAAACACACACACACACATAAAAAGATATGTATGTATATGTATGTCTGTACATATATATATGTATGTATATGTCAAAGGGTAGGAAATGCAATGACAAAATGTGGTAGATGAGGTTGGTGCTGTGATGGCCATTAAGTGTCCTAGGCCCTTCCCGGGCCCACTTAACGGTGTACAAGCCATTGCCAGGGGGGGATTCATAGACTGTTCTTCACCCATTTTCATTGCCAAACAGCCATCCACTTTTTAATGTGTACACACCTTGACTCAACTTTATTTGCATATGGAGGTTTATGTCTGTCTTTTTTAGAGGTGGATGGGCAGGTGTTCAGGAGACGACCATCCATTGCATTGGAAAGCTGAAATTTTAAATGTAGTTTGTACAGAAGTCGCACACTTTTTGTCAGCCCTCACAGATGTGAAAGGTTAACTTTTCTTTTGAATGAGTTTTTTTTGTTGTTTTGTTTTGTGTTTTTCAAAGGGGGCCAGAATAATTAATATTTGGTAGAGATGCTCTGGTTTGAATCTGCTGCTTTCCTACAATTTTTTCAAATTTTATAATGTATTAAATACAATAAACTCCTGTTTAAAATAACAAGGGTCTGGTTTAAGCCAACAGAAGCAGAGAGATGGGATTGCACTGCACTCCAGCATGTAGAGGGACAAGACAGTGGCAGGCAGAGCTGCCTGCACAGGGTGGAGTGAGTTTAAGGCAGCAGAGGCTGTTGAGGGATCTTGTGGCGTGGTGCACATGGCTGCTGTTCCTTCAGTGCTGTCCCAGTTGGAAGAGAAGCTGTTGGTCAGATGTGAAAGCAACACCAGCTCAGCCCAGGGAAGCCCATAAAAAAATGACACCTGGTTCTGTAACCTTCAGTGTAACAGGGAATCCTTGCATCATTCCCTCTTGATTAAGGAGTTGGCAGCTTTGACTCTCCAAGCCCTTGCCTTGCTGAGTGTTAGTCAGCCTGTTTGGTTTTCAGGTTGCTCATTTCCCTCGTTTCAAGCCGTTGTTCTTCTGTCTAGAGTGACATGGCCAGCCCCTTGTGTCACCATCGGCTGTGTGTCCCTTGGTAGCAGGCAGTAAATCCACCTTCTGTGTGACATGTCCTGTGAGCTGCTCTCTTGCAGAGCCTCACTGAGGCCACCTCTGCAGGCACGGGCTCCAGGCCTGTGAGGTTTTGCAGAGGCACCACATCCTGATGCCAGTGCACGGAATGCTCATGGGTTGATGCACCAGCAACCACCACCTTTCCTCCAAAGTCTCTTTTTATGTACTGTTACAGAATATGACTGTGTGTTCATCCTAGTATGGGAATTTCTATCAACACAATGGTGCTGGCATTCCTTTTGGTGACACTTTGCTATTTATTTAAGAAAAGAAAAAAACTGTTAGATACATGTTACAAGGCCTCCAATATAGTCTGACTAAAAAAACAAGTTACATTTTTTCTGGTTTTTATTAAATCATGTCTGAGGACATCTTTAAATAACTGGCAGCACATATCAATGGTTTGGAATTACTGAAGTGTGAAAATGGGTGAGGGAGGGGGCTCTAAAAATTAAGGTTCATTAGCGGGTTATTAGATCTTCAATGTGATGCTGATCTGTCTATTCACAGTACTGAAACAGCTGCCTCATTGAAAATGCTTGTTTTCAATTAGCAGCAAGAAGTCCTCTTACAAAATAAACAAATGCTTGCTCTTACTGCCCACAATTTGGTTGTTAGTCTGCATAGAAGCTGGAAAGCTAAAACCCAGGGAAATAAATATTTTTAACAGATCTTCAAACTGTTGGAAGTGATGAAATTTGTGATGTCCAAAAAGATGCCGGTCCCCATGGGTTTGAGAGTCCATGGGTGCATGGGTTTGAGAGTCCATGGGTGCCAGTGCAAGGTGATGTGATTCTTCAGAGTCTGCTGTGCAAGCTGGAGCTGGGGGGACTGCAGCTCCTTTCCCTGCTCCTTGGCAAGCAGGCACTGCAAGCCTGCCTGGCCAGGGGCATCAGCAGCCCCAAAGGTGTCCCCCTAGTGCTGGCAGGGCCCACACTGCATGCAGCCTCTGCACAGGCAGGGAGTGAAAGGCAAGGAGCTTTGTCTCTGATGCTTTCCAACATGTGGCTCCCAAAGCCAGCAGGTTATGCTCTGCTGGTGGTTTTGCTTGCTCAGCGTGTACCTGTCCAAGTCAATGACCTTAAAAATACCACTGTGCTCCTCTCAAATCGTCATCTGGCTGGGCAACCTCTCACCAAGCCTGCTTTTGTTGTTGATGGAGTCAAAAATCACTCTGAGACCCTGAATGTAAATATCTCTGCAGTTAAAATATGGTCGTGGAGTAAGAGGTCATGAATATTCAAAGTAATGGCTGATGAAAAATGTATGCAGGAATAAACTGGCTGTAGATTTTTAGAGAGCAAATGAGATTAGTCCTGTTAGCAATTGAGGTTTATAACCATGTGTGTTTTAAAATGTTCTTTAGAAAAACTGATCAACAAACAAATGAGCAATTTCTCCAGGAATGTGGGGGGAGTGAGGGAAACCAAGAAGGACGAGATTACTGTCAGCTTGTCTCTGGAGGTTAGTAATTTTGACATCTAAATTGATATAATTTTTTATTAGAAAGTGTTGACTCCATTTTATGCCACCAGTGTATTTAATAACAAGAGTCAGAACTGCAGTGAGCAGTAGCTGCCAACGTTGTACTTCAGCAAGTTGCTTAAGCAGCTGCCAGGAGAACTCCTGCAGACGTGCAGAGATTGCAGATGGCACCAACATCCCTTCCCACAGTGAGACACAGGCAGAGGAGTTTGGTCCTCACCTTTTCTCTGGGTAATGCGAATGCTGGATTTCTGCAATAACCATTGACCCAGGGTTTACTTCTTCCCCTTAACGCACCAAACAGCTGCATAATGTAAGTATGGATCCTGGCATGCTTGGATGAACCTTAAAACTGAGTGTCCCATTGAAGACTGAGCTAATTTCCTCTGTGCTGGAGAAACAGAAGTCCTGCTTTGTCACTGGGTTAATCTTTCTTTCCAGAAGCAGTACAGGTAAATAGATGCTGCTAATTTATTCTGTCTTCAGGTACATACTAGCCAGGCAGTCTGGCCCAATGAATATTTTTCCTCTCTCTTGCCACTTGTCTATTAGAAGGAAGCTGATCATCTCAGTGCTTGACTGGCACAAGCAAGTCGAGTTGACACATTATTTTAGGATGCCCACTAAAATGCATAACAAAAACCAATGGGGAAAACTTTGTAAACTCTGAAAACATGAAAGTTGAGCCACCCATTTAATTATTTTCCTTTATGCTGAACAGGCACCGAATTCAATTTTAAGTCAAACATTTTGTTCATAAGCATAATTTTTTGCAGCAAGCTTTAAAAATTGATTTCTATACTAATTACAGGGTTTTTACTGCCATCCAAATGCCTTCTCAAGTGAATTTTTCTTTAATGTTTCCATTGCATGAGTTGGGGGGGGGGGTAGGGTTGGATTTTGGGGGGGGGTAAAAGCATTTTTATTGACCGATGGTCAGTTTTTCAGAGAAATAAAAACATTTATTTCCATCTGTCATTCCTCCACTGCGGAATTCTGTATTATGAATTATTTCTACGGAAAACTGGTATTTGTATGTTGGCATTCAAGCTGCCTGAGGTTTATTTACAGTGGAAGTGAAACCAAGATATCCTTAGGGTCTGTAGACCAGTTGCTTATTCTCAGATTTCAGTTTGAATGGTTTATTATTTCTTGAGGGTCTGGAGGGATCGCCACCACCAAAAATCAATATGTTGCACCAGGTCCCAGTGTTGGCTTTGGCTGCTGCCCCATTGATCTGTTTTTTTTTTGAAGACCCCAAAACTGACTTAGCATATGGGATCCTCTATTTAAGGCTGAAACTGCTAAAATCGTAGCCCTAACTCCTCTTAAAAAGAAAAAATGCAAGCACATTGTACACAAGTTCATGCTCTTGTAAGCTGAGCTGGCTCTGCTAGCTGGTAACCAGGATGTTAACATTGATGCTGTGGGGAAACCCGAGTGTTAGCCTGCTGAAGCATCTCCTATTTGCACAAGTAAGAGCTCCAGAAATGGAAATACTGTCTGACAAATGGAGAAAAGCCCATATCTCCTTGAATCTGTTTTGGTTTTTTGGGGGGGGTTGGCGGGTTTTTTGGGTTGTTTGTTTTGGAGTTTTGTTTTATTTTTGTTTCGTTTTTTATTTGTATGGTTTTTCACATTTTTTGAGTAGGGACCTAACAGGAGTCCTGTGCCCCTAAAAGAGTAGGGATGTCATATTTTTCAGGTGATATTGTAGATTATGGGCCAGAGCCCATCTTCTGCCCTCCATACTCATGGTGAACTTGCCTCACACCCCAGTCAGAAGCCGAAGGGGTGCAGTGTGGTCATGGGCTGTCAGTGTCATTGTCATCCACAGCAATAGTATGTCATTTCTGTTGCTTCTAAAAATACAATGTTTTCCACTGCAGGTCAGAGGAAGTATGGGTTGATGAGACTCTTCTCTCTCAGCCCCATTAAAGCCCTATATACATGAGTTCTCCTCTCAGGAGAGGCTGTCACTAGTATGAGCAGGCTGGATTTGTGCTTCTTGGGGAACAAGGAGTGCTGGTGCCATAGCCCAGCCCATTGATCCCTGTCCTGTGGTACTCAGAGCACAGCTCTGGCTTGCTGGTCTGAGAAGAGATGGAGAGAGGGACATTTGTCTCTGTGCTCTGGAGTTTGGACTGATAAATGATCTCATCTACAACCCTAAATGGTCTTGTGGCTTCTGTTATGTAGCTTGTCAGTGTTGTTATTAATTTTCCTGAGGAAAATGCGAAGCATGGGATGGCTGGCCTTGCCTCCTTACCATTAGGATGCAGTCTAAAAGACAGGGTGACATTGACTTACAACAAAAACTGCATGTGGTGAAGTCCCCTAAACTCATGTACTGCATTCCTTCTGACTTCAGGTCAAACCAGAGGGCTCAATGAGGCTCAAGTGGATGTTTGATACTTCATTTGATTAACTGCCAAGAAATTGCAAAAACAAAAGGCAAAACAAGCAGAGCACGGATGCTTGTTCTGAAGATCTGGAGCCATAATTTCACTAATCCCTGCTGCTTCTGAATAAATATTTCAGTTCTGGGTGGCTTAAATTAAAACCAAATGCAGCTGTGCATTTCTTTCCCTCGCTTTCTCCAGTTCAGGAGGCTTGTTTTTCTTCTGTTGGGGGCTGTGCCTGGGCAGCTCAAGAGTAATAACTTTGGCCCTAATGCAGTGATTGGTCTCTTCAAAGCATTGTACAGACCTTCAATTAAGCATCTTTCTACTTCTAAGGGAGGAAGGCAGCAATAAACTCACCTTGCAGCTGGGGAGGTTGAAGAAGCTCAACTGCCTCCCAGTTGGGTCTCAAACTGCACATCTGGAGTCCCACTTAGCTGTCCTTTTCCACAAGCCCTCTTGCAGTAGAGAAAGAGGTAGAAATCAAGGAACAACGGTGACACATTTATTTTTTTAAGCTGAGAGTTAGAATCTATTCAAGCACGTAGAAGGCATTGCTGGGATGTCTGAACAAGCTTAAATGTTAGCATTACAACCATGTTAGGCTGGACGCACCTTCTGATTTCTTTTTTTAGTTCCTTCCAAAGTGAGAGAAAAATAAATTAAATAAAATTTCCTTTACCTTACATGTTTTAAATGAAGTCTGCTGATGGTCTACTTCATTTCCTTTCTCTGGGTTACCTCTTCAGTAGGGACTATCATTTTCTGTTTATGTTCCTTAACACAGAACTCAGGTATTAAAAAGGGGAGAAGAAACCAGTGCAGTTTGTGAAAGAGCTTTGTTTGTTTGTACAGTGGTCACAACAAAATCCTGCTGCATGCCAGGATGGCAGGAATGTTTTTCAGGTGTGGTTGTTGAGATGGGGCAAGGCACAGCTGGCTCCCAGCTTCAAATGCTCCACAATAAAAATGACAACAGTGGGAAACTAGGGCTCAAACCCTCACAGATTATCTTCCTCCTTAAGCATCTGCTCATCTTTCTCACAGTTGTAGCCTTTAGATGAGTAAAAGCTGTGCTATCATCCCTGCTGTAACCAGTGCAGCTATTCCAGAAGAAAGCTGCTTGGCTCAGGGACAGCTGTTCTGCAGAAAAATTCTCTTCTGATGCATTATTGATAGATGTAAGTTAAAGCCATAAAGCTCGCAGCTTTATCGGGCAATATCTACTAAATCCTGGAAGCATGTAAGATAACCTAAATGTAATCTACTGCATACCAGCTTCTTCAGTGATGGATAGCACAACAAAAGCAGGACTAATGAAAAATTAATGAAAACAGTTACTTCCATAAGAAAAATGATCTGTTTTCTCCCACCTTTGTATTGATTTTAACTGGCCCTGTAATTGGAAGTGTATAATTTTTTCCTCAGGTAAAGAGGATTGAGGGTGAGGGAGAGTGAGTGTATAATTCTATTCATGTTTGTGACATACTTTCAGGCTACAAAAACAAAGCATTTTCCTTAGGATGTTGAAGCTGCCTGTGAATGCCGACTTCAAGCATATTTTCTCGGCTCAGGCAAACTGCCATGCTGGTTTGCCTGAAACCAGATATTGCATGAGCAGAGTACTTGGCATCCTTTGAAGGCTAGCAAGGAAGTACAAAGAAACAATGTTTAAGGAAAACCAAATACAGTGCATGTAACTTGGTGGGTTTAGCATGTTTCATGCATTTAAGTTCATTCCTGATTGATCTGCTCCTTGGTGAGAGGGAAAAATCCTCCATTGCTCTTTGAAGAGGGAAGGAATGTCAGGTTCTGAGGAAGGACCTCTGTGAGAACAAACCAATTGTACCATGATGTTCATGTGCCAGCTTGGCAGAGAATTCACAGCCAGAGTCTCAGCCTCTTCTCACTAACACACTTAAACACAACTGTCTTTTTCTCTAAATTTAGTAGAGCATTTCTGTCTTTTTCACCATCCCACAGCAGAATTCCGTCAGATCTGCAGCTGCTGTAAACTGTATTTTAAATTATTCCTAAGTCTTTACCTGTTTAATGTTAATATATCCACCGAGCCCGAAGGGCAATGCTGAGATAATAAATCAATTGGAAGAGCATATAGTTTGTTTTGCTAGGGTAAAAAAGTGCACATTTTTAAAGTGTTTAGGAAATGCTGCTTTCCTGTTCCCTGTTGTATATGCTGTGGGTCTTTTTCTAATCTCTTCCATCAAAGACATGATATGGGCCTGTAGTGTGATGAGAACCAGGATGTTCCTAAACATTTGTAGTAAATGTGTAGGAACATCTTTATCTTTGGGTGGTTTTTTTTTATTTTGAGCTAATATGTCTTAATTTAAAAATTACATCTTTCTTTTCAACTTGAGAGATTTAGCCACATCTTTGGTTGTTGCTTTTATTCCTTGCCTTTCTTATTGACCTGATAACAGTTGCAAAACAAGATGAACCGCCTCTTTTGATGCATGTCTTTAAAAATTAGGGCATTTACTTGTCCTCAGTGTTTGGATTGGCTTTATTTTTGTCTCAGCAGCCTGCTCTGGTCCTGCCTCAGCTGATGCTCCACGCAGCAGATGTGGTGACTGCTTGGCACTGGTGACCACGGAGCCTTTGTGATGGTGTCCTCCCAGCTCATGGGGCCTTGCTGCGTGAGTGAGAGCTGCAAGAGCAGCACCAGTGACCAGAAACCACCCAAAAAGTGTTACAGCTGTAACCTTGCAGCAACAAGAGGGCATGCAGCCCAGGGCAGTGCCTGTACTCACTGTTGGGGCTGGGACATTGCTGCTGGCAATGAGGGATTCTGGGTGCCCAGCTCCCTGTTCCACCATCAGGCAAATCCTCTGGGTCCCCTGGAGATCAAAAGGCATCTGGACACAGTCCTGGGCAACGGGCTCAAGGTGGCCCTGCTTGTGCCAGGTGGGAGTGAACAAGATGATCTCTAGAGGCCCCTTCCCACCTCAACCATTCTATGTTTTCTGTCATTTCCAAGAAGACTGAATGACTGAGATGTGAAAGGTTCCTCAGGGAGTGTGAAATGTGGCCCTCTTTACTTGGTGCCAGTGCCATATTATCTGGAGTTTTAATTCTGCCCTTTCTTTTCAATCAAGAGAGATCTTTTACATTTTTTTCAGTAGGTAGAAGAATGGGGATTCTGTCCTAATGGGACTTGAAAGCCATTGGGTGCAAGTGCTGGGCTTAATGCAACAAACTATGTTTGAAGTATTACTCACAGAAATTCTGTGAACAGTGAAGCTGTATCTCATAAGTGTCATAACATGTCACCATTGCTGAAGAGCAAAGAAAGAACTTCAAGAAAGGCAGATGCAGAGCTCCCCTCCTTGTGGGGTCCTGATTTGGGGAGGCATTTCAGGGAGCCCATAGCTTTTGGTACAGTAGAAGTTTGGTCTTCATTTCATGGGATACTCACAGTACTGAAATTATGTTTGTATTTCCATACCTCACAAAGTGAAGACACAGAGGGGCAAGAACACACCAGAGAAAGTTTCTCCCAAATTCTTTCTTCCTGATTTTTAGTTNTGAAATATAGCTTTTGGTACAGTAGAAGTTTGGTCTTCATTTCATGGGATACTCACAGTACTGAAATTATGTTTGTATTTCCATACCTCACAAAGTGAAGACACAGAGGGGCAAGAACACACCAGAGAAAGTTTCTCCCAAATTCTTTCTTCCTGATTTTTAGTTTGTTTTACTAATTGTAGGGCTAAATATTGATTTTTCAGCTCTGAAAAACTGAAGACATAGCATCTTCTTCTGCCATATTCTCAATATGCTTAAAATGAAAAAAGCACTCCATGACCACATTTTTCCCCTACAAAAATGTGAGCAATTAGCACAGCAGGTTCTCAGTTCAATATGTATAATTTATTGTAAAATGTACATAATTAGTTTGGCAGACAGCAAAAGCACCAGCACAAGCATAAACCTTTTTATGAATCCATATGTAATACTGGATGTTGATGGATTATTACTACAGCAAGATGTCATATTAAATAACTGATGCAGATGTACAGTAGCAAATAGTTTGCCACTTTCATTAAAAAAGGAAACAAACAGAAAAAAAATTTTTCACATCTTCATTATTTATTGAAGTTGGGGGTTTTTTATACACTCACTGCTGGAGCATCTGTGTATATTAAACAGCTGAATTCAATATCACATTAAGCTAAATTGCCCACAATGGGCAGCTGCCTCATTTCACTCTTCTTAAAAGTCCAAAATGTGTTTGCTGAACCTGAGGCATTTGTCTTCTTGCCGAAATGGTGTGCTGGCTAGTATTTCACCAAAGGGAGAAGCAGTGGGGAACACGTCCTTCTGCTGCTAAGACCCTGGCCAAAACATACTCAGTGCAGGAGAGAGGACAGGGATAGGAGGAGAGGTCAAAACAGTGCTCCCAGCTTTGTCTGTGTGGATCTGGTTTAAAACCTGGTAGACAGGGAGCATCACGTGCTGTCACTGTGGGGCTGGGTCTGTGGGAAGAGCCACCCTCCTGGACAAGCTCAGAAGTCTCCGAAGTCCTCTGGCTCCCAAATATCTGTGTGCCATGCAGGGGTGTAGAGCAGCCCAGGCTGCAGCCCTTTGGCTTCATGCTCAGGTCTTGGGTAGCCCCACAGTGCTGGACTGTGGGCTAGGAGCAGCAAAGAGGGATGTGGGGGGGAGGTGTGTGTGTCTGTGCAGGGGGATGTGCTGGAGGAGCCACCTGGGTTTGCCTTGCTCACTGCTTGGACCACATCCCTGACCTGGGCTTCTCAGTCCTGCCAGAAGCCCTGAAGCCCCTCAGGAAAAAGCAGGAGCTCCTGCAGCACCTCTCCAGGCTTGTCACTGGGGTATGTCCAGCAAGGTGGGCCAGACAAGGGACCCCCCCACTCCATTCCTCCCCTGCTCCATTTTCCCCTCTGTCTTTTTCCATAGAGACCACAAAGAGCTCAGACATTTTCCAGTCTCTCTAGAGGTGTCCACTCCTCTAGGTGTTTCTTCCTGTCATATGTGAGGCTCAGACCCAGATGTCAAAGCCCCCATGTTGGTGCCCAGAACAACCTGTGTTTCACACCAACCTTCCTCTGCTTGTGTCCTCCTTCTACATCTTCTTCAGCCTCTCTCTCATCCCCAAATGGATTTTTCAATTAATTTCCCACCTTTTATATTTTACTCCTCCCTTAGCCCATTTTTCATCATCTCTTTCAGTTGTCTGTTTTCTTTCTTCTCCTATAATCCTGTACATTTGGATAATTTTCATTTGGACTGTTTAACATAACCACCAGATTTGTGTTTTAGCCTTGTTTAGCAGGTTGGAGGCTCTTTTTTCTGTCTTATGTTCTGCATTTTCTTCTCCCTCTTAATATGTCAGCATTAACAGACTGGGATCCAGCTTCACTTCAGTGGGAAGTTTCACCAGTGATTTCCATAGGAGAAGAGGGAGAACATTCAAAATGTGAGAGGCTAAACCCAAGTGTCTGGGTTTGTCTAGTGCTAGATTTCCCAAGCTTCTCCATGCTTCCAGCATCTCCTAGCTCCAAAGGGATCTATAAGTAGAAAGAACAATGTTTCTGAAGAGCAGGGCACATTTCCTTAAGTTACAGAGATGGAGGCAGCATCCTACCTGGTTTGAGCCAATGTGTCAGAGCAGGAATCTTATCCCCAGCCTGTCCCTGCTAGGCATGGTGCCTAATCCTTGAGCCACATTTATATGTATCAGTAGTATATTTGAAGGGAAGGAAGGAGAAAACCTTTTTTTGCCTTCCAACCTCTTTCCAGGGGAAGCTTGTAGAGATTTGTATGTTCCAAACAAGCCACAAATCTCTGTCCAATCCCCCAGATTACCCTGTCACACATTACCTGGCCATGGTGCTGCCCCCCAGTAGTGTTCTGAGCACACGTATCCTGCAGACATGCTGTGGCCATCCTTAAACAACAGCTGCAATGGGTGAAGTCACTCATCCACATAGATAATCCAACAAAACCACCAGTAATGTACATTCAGTGATATGCTAGAAAATATAGTTTTGCTGGCAGGATTTATTCCATGACCCTGCTCTCTTCAAGTGAGCAAAGCAGTCAGAGATGTGAGGGATGCCTGCAAGAAACCTGCCCAACCTCTGCATAGCCTGGGATGGCTGTTCTGCCAAAGCACTGCTAATACAGCCCTAGGAATGGGGAGCCCTGGTTGTTTTCAGCCTTGGCGTGTAGAAAGATTCCCACATTGTGCTCTGATCACATTCAGGTGGGTTTTATTCTGCAGTTGGAAAGCACCTCAGAAAAAGAATCCAAACTGACCTCAGGAGTGAAAGAAAAACAGAAGGGCGGCTGGTTGTGAGTGAGGTTCCTTTATCAAACGATGTCTGTTCCAACCCCTTCTGTTCAGGAACAGCCCCACTAGAAAAAGCCCCCCTTTCCAGCTTATCCTTTCTGCAGCTGCCACTGCACTGCTCTTTGTTCGTGAAGTTACCGGCAGCAGTGTCTCCCGATTCGATCTACAGGCTCCCACTGTTTATTTCAATGTAAATATTTTTTTTGTTGAGAAACAAAAGGGGCTGGAAAAAGGGAGGTTATGGGAATATTCAGGATGAGATAAGGAATCTGAGGCAGAAAAGAACACACCAATTACCTCAGCTCACATGCTCATCTGCCAGATGAAACCAGTTTTACCGGCTGTTGCCCAAAGGCAAAACACCACAGGGCGTCTGATGTCATGTTGGCCTTTGGTTATGAGCCTGGGTAAATGGGTACCTGGCAGAGAGAGAAAAAGGGCTGTTCTGCTTAATGCCAGCTTCATCTATTTATGTTCCTCTAGCATCAATTAAAAATATCTCTGTCTCATTTTGCCTGCCTGCCTGCCTGCCTGCCTGCTTCTGTGGTATTTGTTTTCTTTCCATAGCATTGCAGATTGCCTTGCCTTACAGTTTACAACAGTGAGAGCTGGCACTTGCCTCTGGCAGGGCAGAGGATGAGAAACCATTTCACTTTTCCTCCACTCTGCCTTAGTGTGGAGCCACAAAGGTGTTTGATGGGCTGGTTGTTGTGAAGGGGTGATGTACTAGGCCAGGGCTGTTGTTAATTTGCAGTGCTTCAATAGCATTAGCTTTTTCCTTAGGATTTAAATTGAATTGGTGGCATTGCTGGGACAATATAGTGCTGTAGATCTGAAGTGTGTTCTGTGTACTCATCTGTCTTTTTATCTTTATTATATTAACCTTCTTTTTCTTCCTCTTTTTTTTTTTGGGCCTTTTTTATATCACCAAGATCCAGTGAAGCAGATTCTATGCTGCAATAATTTTGCGTGTTTTGGTTATAAATATCCCAAACAAAGTTAAGGGTTTTTTCATATAACTATCAAAGCAAGTGTCTGCTTCAGCCCAAATTGAAAGGGACATTTTACACATAAATGTTTATCGGGGGGTGGTAAACAGCTTCTGTCCTAATACATATTGCAAATATTCTGCTGTGGCACAGACCTTTGGTGAAACTGGTGGTATCTGACCTAGACACAACGGTTCCCTGTGCTAGTTGTTGTCCCTGGAACTTAACCAGGGTCTGAGCATCCAAGAAATCCCAGGAAAATCAAGTCTTTTGCCCATAGCAATATAAAACATGCTTCCAGTCTCCAGTTTCTCCTTGCATTCCTAGCTGTCTCTTTGAGAGCAAATAATGCCGCAAAGTAATTTAAAAACAGAAGAGGTAAAAATCAGTAACTTCAGCAATAGCAGCACAGACAGTTTCCTCCATCACAATCTCCCATCTAGATTTTCCAAGCAGACTTGCAATTTCAGTGGTTGCCTTGGCAGGTGCCCAGCATGATACGCCTGAAAGCAGCCAGGCTGTCTGAGAGCAAATGTGCAATGATTTTGAAAAATCAAGGTTCTTCAAGAGTTCTCAAGTTGATCATCAAATACTACTAAATATTTCTCATTTTTCTTCTTCCTCAGAGTTGCACACCCTCAGAATGGCAAATGCTTCATGATCTGAAGCCATCACAACAGCATTGTACGTGTATCACTGGCTTGCAACAACATCTATTTGAAGGGATGTTTCAAAGCAGTCTGCAGTGCTGGAAGGCGGCTTTTTCTATACTGCTTCTAGCTAGGATGTGCTGATCTGAGCACTCGGCAGCATAATTTATTTATTAGGACTTCATACAATTTTTTCCCCTCATTGACACGGGATTAAAATTAAACATTCCTAACTGCACAAGATGAAAGTATAGCTTAGCTCATTCAGGTACGTCCACATTAGACATGTGTGTAAGTGATTGCTCTCCGCTAGCTTGATCTTGCTTTCGTGTACAGGCAAAACTCCCCCAAGACAACTCACCTGAGTCGGATGTTCAGCTGAACCCTGACTGTGCCCAGAGGTGGCAGTGACTGGAACAGACCAGGGCAAACCTTTACAGCCTTTGATTCTCCAAAGACTCCATCAATAGCTGCCATTGATACTAAGGGGGGCTGTCATTAGGGCTGAGATCTTTGGGAATGCATCGATTCCTCGGCCCCATCATTTCACCTGCCAAGCACAGTGTTGCACCCATATGCAGTGAAGTTCAATAAGTCACCTCTTCAGGAGCTGCTGGAGAGGAGATACATTCCCAAGCCATGCAGCTGCCTGGCTGCTAAGCACTGGAGGCACAAGACAGCCACCATCAGCATGGCCTGTGGTCACTTGGGCTGACTCCACTTCCTTTTAAGACTTTGTTCATACCAGTTACCAAGTCTGAGGCTAAGGGAAATGGTGGTACCTTGCTGTGGTCTCATCCCTTGTTGCTGCCTCTCCCAGGGACAGCCCAAGCAGACAGAAAAAGTCTGGCTTAGTGTCCAGCTGCCAGTGCACAGCAACTTCTCACAGGGTGGCACTGTGGGGAGCCAAAATGCTAAGAGCCACCCTCGAGACCCCCAGGACCCAGGAGAGGGAAAGGAAAAGCATCCCCCACCAAAGGTCCATTGTCAGGGAGGCAGCACCAGCTGCTGTGGGTGCTGGGAAAAGATCAGATGCCTGCAAAAACCCAGCTGGGAGGGAAGGAATCAGATGCCGAATAAAAGGTCTCTCTGCATCCAGCCACTGCCATGGGGACCTGGTTGACCTAGCCCTGAAAAACCCTGCTGGGCTGGACCCTGGTCCTGCAAGCAGGTTGCATTCTGCCTCTCAGTCAATAAAGTTTCTCCTGTTCCATCAAGTACTTTTATCCCAGTGTCTGGGCTGACAGGTACGAGTTTGGGGCTCCAACATGACAGATGGGGAAAAAGGACTCCAGAAGGTACCACCAGCTTTTCAGTAAAGGGGTTTGCCTGCACATCTTCTTCCCTTGGGGTCTTTGCTGCCCTTGCACCTGGGAGAAGAGTGGTGGGAAGCGGTCACCCACCCTGGCCACAGGTCAAGAGCCTGCTGGTCCTTTGCTGGTGGATGTGGTAAAGAGAAGTTCGAGTGAGGCAGCTGATTTGGTAGTTTGTGGCATACCAGGACCATGCATGGTGCAGACTTGCTTGAACTGAGTGGACTCTGTAAAGGCCTTGTCAGGGATAAAGGCCTTGTCAGGGTTGCAAAGGGTTTTTTCAGGGGAAAATGTTGCCTATGAGGGTTCATAAGCTTTGCAAAGCATGGAAGTGAGCACAGTGCTCTGAAAGGAGAGGGATGGACTGTGGTGGACTACTAGGTCAGAGCGGATGTGGGCTTCCAGGATAAACAACCCCTAGTGTTATCTAAAGGCTGAGTGTTTCCCTGGGAAAGAACATGAAGGAGAGATGAAATACACCTGGAATATCATTGCTGGAAATATCATTGAATGCAGAACTTGTTGCCTTTTACACCACCTACTTTGAAACACACCCTCATCCTGCAAGGTCTGTTCTGTCCTTCAGACTCCCTCCTTTTGTGATAAGCAATATGTGTATTACTTTGTCCATCTCCCTGTGCATACGTTGTATGGTGACATATGATGTGGTAATGACACTGAAACCACCTGTTGATTGCCCAAGGTTTGAAAAGGTGGCCTAAAATGGAAACTATTGTCACAAAGACCTTCACACATGGGTTGTTCGGTTGCTTGGTTGGTTGGTTGGTGATTACAGACCATGAAGGGATGAGTGAGTAGAGCCTGGGCAGTTTTGCTGCAAACACTGTGGTCCAAAGTTGTGCTGTAGATGTTGGGGTGTCCTCATTCATGGAGATTAAAACACTCAGTAGGAGAAGGCACCATGTTACTAATGCTTGCAGAAGCATAAAGTATATGAAAGTACTTCCAGTGCTTCCATCTTCCCAGAAGTAAACAGAAATTAAAATGTACTCTAAGTTTGCACACACAGAATCATTAACTTTGTATAGTTAGGGACTAGAAAGAGGGAGGGAAGGGGGATTTTTGGTAGGATTTTTTTTCTTTTTTTTTTTTTTTTTGCCCTGGGCAAAATTTTCAACATTAACTAATTAATGTTTATAAAGCACTTTGCATATATAGTGCCTTTCATCAGGGGATCTCCAAGTATTAGATTATATTATCTTGAAGGCCCCAGGCCTGTGCATACTAGCCCTATAAAGTATTAGCCTTATAAACTTTAGTAATTCACTTTGGGTTTTTTCCTGGGTTTTCTTTTGGTTGTATTTTTTTTTTTTTTGGTTGGGTTTTTAATCTTCCCTCTTCTGAAAATGTGCCGAGTATTTTGGCTGTGTATGTAAAAAGGTGGTAAAAAGTGTGGTGTCAGCCAGAATGACCATATGAAAACTTAGGGCTCCATAATGACCTTCTGAAATCCTCTAATTGCCAGAGTTGGGGAGTAGCAACTGTGCCAAATTAAAATTCAAGTATAAACCCCACTCATCAAGTAGGGTTGAAGGGGAAGCATCATCACTGGTGAGTGAAGCAGCTCTGACATTTGCTCTGGTAACGACAGTGAGGATAAGGAGAAAAGGGGAAGAAAGGATACCTCTGGTATCCAGCAGCAGCAGGGGAAAAACCCCTTGCTCCAGCTTGGGTGCAAGCTGGTGGTTCTTCTGTATTGCATTAAGTTTCTGTTACTAGTGGCTGGAGGCTGGGAAAGCAAGGATGGGCATGAAATGACCCATCTGGAGTGTGTTCATTGCTGCCATCCTCCTGAGCAGAGGCAGGAGGTAGGGTACCCCAAAGTCACGCCAACAGCAGTGAATCTCCCATGTTCTAAATCTGAAAAGCCTGCTTGGGTGTGGGCTCAGTGGATGACTCAAACAATTACTTAACAATAGCTGCTTGCGTGAGCTGGCAGGGATGAAGCCAGGTTCACAATGGAAAAAATGTGTGGGCATCTTGGCTTTAGCGAAACACGCGGGGAGCAGACTTGCTGCTGCATGCAAGAACTACCAACAGAGAAAGCAAGGCCTTGGGGAGCAGAAACTTGACAGGGACAAGGCAAAGGATGTGTTTGCCCTTACTTGCACATCTTACAGGTGGAATTCCCCCAGATGAATTTAGCTGGATAAGGGCTGCTACTCTGAGGGAAAGGCTGAGCAGCAAATCCAAGACTTTTGAAGAGTCAGCGGTATTCAGAACTCTAGAATGGAGCCACCACTCACGAGGCCATCTTGTCCACACTGAAGTGCTTTGTCATGAGTAAAAGTTCACAGCAAGGATGGGGAATCCCTCCCCATTCAAAGGAGAGGAGAGTTCATTAGAGTAATGGCACATGTAGCTACAACCAGACAGGTACTTCGTCATAGAAACAACCTGATAGCTCTTCAGAGCCTGCACACACTGAAGAATTTTATGGGGAGCTTAGAATAGGTAAAAGCGCTCACCTGCTGCTTGTGGACTGACATTCCAAATCTCAAAATATCCACTCTCCCAAGAGAGAGACAGCTGGGAGAAGTGTACAAGGCAGTTGTAGGGAATGGCTCTCCAGATAGGTTGTGGGCAGCATCTGGACATGGAAAAACATATCAGGAAACCTAGCAAGTAGGAATCTCTCACCAGGCTTGCAATGTGAATAAGAGCTTGGTACACTAAGCCTTGCACCCTGCACTGTGCACTCCTGGTCCCAAGGAAGAGTGGGAACTCCACAGAGATCTGGAGGGTGCTCACTGTGCAGACCCAGAGCACCATTTAGATGGAGATCCAGCTGTAGAAGAGCTCCTGCTGGGAGGGAGCAGGCAGAGACATCTTTGTCATGTCCACATGCTTTATCCCTGAAGCCAGCGCTGTGGGAGAGCAGGAGGCTCAAGTCTTGTGTTGGCAGATGTCCTAGGAAGCATGGCCCACATAGGTTGCTCTGCTGTTGCAAACAAGAGAGGGTTGTGAGGGCCAGCTGTACATTGAGAGAGAAAGAGAGAGCAAACTTTCCTGCTCTGGAGACACCACAATGCAGAGAGCTGGCCTGGGAGCAGCCAAAGGTCCCACCACCTTGCTCCAACCAACAGCACCGGCTGATGAACTCTACGTGATTGCAGTGAGCATTGAGAGGGACTTCTGTTTTTTTTTCTCTCCTGTTCAGGCAGCCATGGCTATAGAGAGACTGGGGAGGAGGAATCAAATCAACTACGCTGTGATACGGCTAGCTCTGTTCTCCTGGGCTCCAACGGCGCTCTTCTCCTGGCATTGCCTTGTATGCTGGACACACTTTGCTCTTCCAGTGTCTCCAGCACTTTATGCACTGTGTTTGACCCCTGCTGGCAAGTGTGTATTTATATTGGCAAATGAGTCCATCTACTAGATAAAGGGCCTCTAATGAGGCAAGCAGGCATAGTTACAAAGGGTTGCTGCCACGAGCTTTCCATGTACATGTTAATCTTGCATCCTCTTTGATGCAGATGCTTCACTTATGGGTCAGGCTAATACATCTGGTCTTTCAGGCCAGGATATTCCCACACTTGATATGCAACAGGAAGGAGTGTTTGGTGCTATTGGTATTACCTCCAACCTAGGGCAAGCATGGATTAATCCACACTCATCAACAGGGAGCAAGGCACCTTTTCCCTTTCATTGAACTCAGGAAGCAGACATTGCTGCACCAGGCCCTGGGGAGCTGGGAGCCAGGCATGAGGACTCACAGGTAATCACAGATGGGCTGTGAGTCATTCCTGCCCTGGAAACCGACCAGCTTCTGCTCATCAGCTACCATTGCAAGAGCTACAGCTCCTGTTAGATGTGAGTGGTTTCGCTGCCTGCTGGTTGCTGTCCATCCAGTTGGAAGTCACCAGTACTCCTCTTTCACAGGTGGGTGGTACAAGTGCTTTGGAGCAAAATATGATGCTTGGCTTTGAAGGAGAAAGGCTGTGAGGTTTACCCATTGCACAGCCGCAGCTCCACCCCTCACCGAAGCAGGTGCACTGCCAACTGCAGTCTTCAGCCTCAGCAGATTTGGGAGAACTGGGGCTCTTTGGTTGCTCTTCCCATTTGCATGCAATTCCCTCTAACTCCTGAATCCTCTCCCTGTGACAGGTGATTTGCCTAGTCAACAGGAGCTCAGGAAGAGCCATGCAGCCTGGGATTTCCCCACATTTCACACCAATGAGTCCTGACTGGTACGAGTTGAGATGTAAGGAGGCAACACACAAGGATGAGAGTGGCTTCTGCTGAAACAAAAGCTATGTTGGTCCAGCACAGGGAAGCAACACGACCATGCTGGGCTTGGGTAGACCATCTCATGGTGCTGTGTAGCCTGTCACCTAGGGAGTCCTCTCCCATGGAGGTCATGCTGCTCCTTCGGTGGGGACAGCTGTAGCTGAGCAGCTGCAGCATGACCAAAGAGCTTCCAAGACCGACATTGTGGCGCGGATGGTAACTGAGGGACTCCAGAGGGAAACAAGAAAGGACTTGCAGCAAAGCTGACTCTGCAAGGCCGAGTTGGGCAACTGCAGCTTAGATCAGTTATAGATCTAGAGGCCCTCAAGTGAGGCAGGAGACAGAGGAAGCTTCTCTCTCCTGCCAGCACATCCATATTTGGAGGTGTGGGTGAAGGCTGCTTCCTGCCTGGGGGCTCAGGCACCAACAAATTGGGCCACTTGGTCTAGTACAGAGGAAGTTTGGCACAGCACTCTTCTTCTCAGTTTTTGGGGGCTTTCTCAGGTTTTTGGGGGTTTTGGATAACTTTGGGGGATGAAGTATTAATTTGTACCCCCAGATAAAAAAGTTTCAGCTTTGTCTCAAAGCAAGCTCCTGCATAGTACAGAAAAACAATTTATGTCCCTCCAGAACAGGTGTTGCAGGCAACTCTCCCTACCTCGGGCAGTGCTGAGCTGGTTTTATGGCCCTGGCTAAGTACATCTTTGGACTACTCAAAGCTGCATCTGTCTCCTATTAAGGTCTGAGAACTAAATAAAGACACCCCTTCCTCACCACCTATCCACAGGGAGGAGAATAACCCTGGTACAAGCAGCGATTGTTCCCCATTGTGACAAAGGGGTTTGGCTGTGCTTCCAGGCAGCGCATCAGGGATATGAAGGAGCAGCAGCAATGCCCCAAGTGGGGGGGGAGCACTGCAACAAGGCAGGCTTGGGGAATTTGGAGGGCATGACAACCATCTCAGGCTCCAGCAAAGGGAGGATGGATTTATAAGCATGTGTAAGCCTAACTCCAGCCCACCAACACTCTCTCTCCCCAAGGGAGGGCATACAGCTTCCCCCAGAGCATTGAAAACATGGAGGGAAATACCCTTCAGGAACTGCCCAGATTTCATAGTTGGAATTCAGACCACCAGTCTTGTGATTCCTGGAGATCTGATTCATACTTTTTCAACGTGTGGGTTGGGCAATCCTGTGCTTACACTTACAGCCATTTCCCAACCCCTTATTTTCCCCAGAGGTGTTCTTACTTTTCCCTTTTTTTATTCTTGTACACATGAAATAAACTGCTTGGGGGTTAGGGGGGTTGTTACTGATAGCAAAACTCATCTATTAAATTCACAGTGAGTTGCTCACTAAATAACACAAAAAAAAAAAATCTCCCACAATTTTATAGTCTAAACCAACCACAGCAGGTTGGAGCGACTCCTCACGGCTTTTGCTTTGCCTTGGGGCAGGATATACTGGGCAAGGGTTTTTCTCCCCAAGGAGCAGTAGGAAAATGCTGTCCCCCCACTGCAGCCATGCTGGGGGTGGCAGACAAGCCCTGTACCACCGTGGTAGATGTGACCTTCTGTCCCCACATGTTTTTGTGGGAAAGGTGAGCTTGTGTCCCCCCCGCTGCTCTGGGGAGGGAGGTCTGGGTACATGCAGGCACATAAGCTCTAGGCACCTAAGGGCCTTTCCTGGGGTCATGAAAATAGGATGGTTTTGTTCTGGGAGATTTAATGTGAGAGTTTTGGGCCACATTAATTTGGACCAGCAAAAATTCCATTTTTCCCTCCCATATATTTCTTTTGTGCAGTCATAAAAAGGACTGTATCTTTATCACTGTAGATATCAACCAGAGGCATAAGTAATACCATAGTTCAAAGAAACAGTATTAATTATCCAAATCCTGCTGAGCACCATTTGTATTCCCTCAGACAGCCTGCTCTTGGCTCAATGGAAGGCAAAACCACGAACCCATGGGAGTGGAGACTGTTTTCCATTTTCTCTGAGAGCTCCCTGCCCGTTTGAAGACAGAGCAGAATCAGGAAGCAAAAGGATAGGGAGAGGGTTTGCAAAGTGCTACCCCCAAAGCAGCCCCACACACTCGCAGGTGTTCCAAGATGTGACCTTTCAGTCAGTTTAGGATTCACAGCTAATTTCAGAAAAAGGCTTTGTTGTGGTAAATCTTAGGAAGGTATAATAAAGACTGTCCTTGGTCTACATTGCCTCAAGCAATAGGCCATGGACATCCACAGAGGATGGCACATTGGGAAAGGGACCTACCAAAAAATAGATGGAGGGAAATCCCCAATGTAGTGTTTCACCTGCTGAGAGGTGAGTGCTTCCTTCTCATGGCATTCTTCGTGATGCCGCAGAAGCCTAACACCAGCAAGTTTTTATTGGCATCACAGCAAAGCCCAACCTGAACGAGACATCTGAAACAGCTTAATAGCCTAAAAGCACTGCAGCTGCCTGGGACAGTGTGCCTTCTTTCTGCAGGAGGTGCACACAGGAATCTAGGGAAGGAAAACTGCTCCACCCCAGCTGTCCGTCCCTTGGGAAAAGGGAACCTGCTTCTCTGACACCTTGGAAAGGTAGAAACTACAGAGACTTTTGCAGTCTTTTTTTAGAGACTTTTGCAGCCAGCACTCCTCAAGGCTCTTGAAAAGTAACATTCAAGGTTCGGAAGCTCTCAAGATCGCAAATACCACAGGGCTGACACTGCCTACTCATTAACAAAGATAATGGGAAAGTAACTGAGCCCTATTTTAGCCCTGTTCAAATTGATTTAATGTCTTGACATGCCAACAGGGACCCCCAAGTGCTCACAATTCCTGCCTGGACAACAGGTTTGCATTAAAGCTTTGTGAGCTCTCAGCTCAGACAAGGGGCAACTGAGGACTTGCTTGTGCAGGAGACGTCTCCTGTGGAAGGCAATCAAAGGAGCAAACCTGAAGACGGCTGAGAAGCGATGGCAGTCATCCAAGGGAAACAAATCATTTGAGGGATGGGGAGGAGAATCAGAGCAGCCACGGAAACTGAAGAAGAAGGCAGGCTTTCGGGCAGAGAGCAGAAGTGTCCAACATCTGTGAAAGATGAAGATGGAAGCACCTGGTCTGGGTGCTGGCTGGTCCATGAGCATTTCACTTGAAGTTCAAGTCAGGCTGGAGGGTGCCTGGATGAAGAAGACAGTTCCCTCTCAGTTCAGAATTCATAGAATCATCATGGCAGAGTAGAGGGGCTGAATCTCCTTCCTTGATCTTCTGACCACGCTGCTTTTGATGCAGCCCAGGACACAGTTTGTTTTCCAAGCTACAAATACATGTTGCCTGCTCATGTCCAGCCTCTCATCCACCAGCACCACCAAGTCCTTCTCATCAGTGCTGCTCTTACTGACTTCTTCCCCCATGTGTACTCATGTCTGGGGTTGCCCTGACCCAGGTGCAGCACCTGCACTTGGTCTTCTTCTCATGAGGTTTCCATGGGCCTACTTCTTGAGCTTGTCCAGGTCCCTCTGGATAGCATCCTTCAGGTGTATCAACTGCACCACTCAGCTTGGTGTCATCTGCAAACTTGCTGAAGGTGTACTTGATCCTTCTATGTCATTAATGAAGATATTAAATTACACCAGTCCCAATATGGACCCCTGACGGACATCACTTGTCATTGATGTCCTTCAGGGCTCTGAGCCATTGACCACTATCCTCCAAATATGATCATCCAACCAATTTCTTATCCATCTAACAGTTCATCCACCAAATTGGATGGACTGTTCTCTCTCTAATTAGAGAGAAGGATGTTGTAGGATATTGTGTCAAAGGCTTTACAGATACTCAGATGACACCTGTAGCCTTTCCCTTGTCCCCTGATCTAGTCACTCCATCATAGAAGGCCACTGGGTTGGTCAGGCAGGACTCGCCCTTGGGGAAGCTGTGCTGGCTGTCCTGAATCATGTCCCTGTCCTTCATGTGTCTTTAGCACAGCTTCTGGGAGGATCTATTCCATAGAATAGAATTCCCAGGCATGAAGATGACGCTGACAGGTGGGTACTTCCCAGGGTCCTCCATTCTACTCTTTCCAAAGATGAATACAATGTTTCCCTTTTTCCAGTCCCCTGGGTCTTCAGTTGAGTGGCACGAGTTTTCAAATATCATGGAGAGTGGCTTGATAACATCAGCCAATTCCCTCAGGGTTCTGGGAGACTTATGTACATTCAGGTTCCTCAGGTGGTCATGCTTACACAGTGGAAAACACTTTTATCCCCAAGTCCTCATCCTGGTGTCCCTCCACTGGACTAGAGCAATGTGGAAGAAAGGTTGCCATTGAAGCCAAAAAATTGTTGAGTACCTCAGCCTTGTCCTCATCTGCTGTCACCACTATCCTGGAATTGTTTATTAGTGGGAGTACACCTTATACTTTCAAAACATCATTCCCAGGGCTTAAAACACTGAGAAAGGGAAGGTCAGGGAAAACAGTAAGGGAAGGCAGGCAGTGCTACAGCAGGTTTGTGCAAGGCACCAGCGGGGGAAAGATGCAAAACTAAGGCTGCTGTAGGAGTAAAGAACTGGTGGGAAGGAGATCCAACACCACAGAAAACAGGTGGAGGGGACAGGAGTGGGAAAGAGGAGCAGGGCCACTGCATGTTGGTCAGATGTGCCTGGAGATGTTTGTTCCAAGAGCCAGGGAGTGTTTGTGCTGCATGTGAGCCCCTCACATATGGCTTAATGCCTGTGATGCAGACTGGTCTCTCAAGGAGACCTTCTCAATCAGAGATGTGCCAGAGGAGGCTGGTGCCATGTCACATCAAGGAGCACCCAGAGAATCATGGCTCACGGAGGGCTCAAAGCCCCCTCAGCCAGGCCTCCCACCCGCCCTCTGGCCGAGAGCCGCCGGCGCAGCGAGGGGCAGGGCCTTCCCCACGGGCAGGGCCTGCCCCGGGGGCCGGGCCGGGCCGGGCAGGCCCGCGGCCCTGGGGCAGCAGGGCGGTGCTGGCTCTTCTGGGCCCGGAGCCAAGCGGGAGCTTTCTCAAGGCTGCCTCCGCCAGCGCAGCCTCTCCGCCCTTCCCGGGGCTGGGTCGCCGCGCAGGAGCTGCCGGAGGGTCAAACGCCAGCTGCCGCCATCCGTGGCCCCTGTGCCACCCACCCTGCCCCAGCCCTGTGCTGATTCGGCTGCTCCCATGTGTCAGGTGCCGCCCAAGGCGGGTGACAGCTAAACAGGAATTTTAAATCTCTTCTTGATCCCTTCTTTAAATCATCCGTGTGTTTCTGGGAGAGGGGAAAGAATCACCAAAAGAGGCAGCACCCTACCCCGTCCACTCTGTGAGGGCTGGGTGGCACCTCCCGGGCTTTCTTCCTTGGGGGATGCTGCACCTGGGGTCAGCTCGGCTTCCCCACTCCCAGACCGGGCTCGGGACTGCGGAAAGTTGAGCCTGTTAAGGCAAAAAAGCCTGAAAAGGCAAATGTCTAGCTCAGGAGGTGGAGGAGCCTCACTCAGTTACAGGGAGGCCTGGAAGAGTGGGGTCTCTGCAAAGTGATCATCCCTACCAAGTTTTTACTCGATCAGGACTACAGAGAAGAAAAAAAAAAAGAAAGGGTGAGAGAAAGAAAGAAAGAGCAAGAGAAAGTAAGAGAGGGAGAGGAAGAAAAGGAATAAAGAAAGAAAAGAAGGAAGAAAATAAAAAAGAAAGAAAGAAAAGAAAGGGCTCCTGACTCATTCTCTTCCCAAGACTGCCCTAGCCCAGGGCATTTTCCCTGCCTTGGGAAGTGTTGCAAAATTTGAGCTTGCCCTGGAGGTATCTCTCACTAATAACTGGATATCCTGGTTTTGTGTAAGGACATAGGCAGGACCTTCCCACAGGTTCTTCTTTACCGCATGGGAAAAAAAAAACTCGAAACGCTGATTTCTGTTTCAGCATCCCCAGCAGACTGCTGTGAAGGGCTGATTGCACACTCGAGGGGATCTTTTTCTGGAGCCATCCTCCCCAGCTCTGGGGCATCACTCACCAACAGCTTCTAAGAAGTGTGGAATTTCAAAGGCAAAAACAAGCTTACTTTTAATATTTGCCCTGTGTACCTGACGTTTGGGTCATTTTCAATTTTTTTTCCCCTGTAATAAAGAAGGCTGAAGCTTTCAAATTAGAAGCAAAGACTGAGAGCTGTGTGAGATGAGGCCTCTTTGAGCTTGCACCACCCGCCAGCCGGTCTGCAAAGGGCTAAGGAATGGGCTGGTAAAAGGCAGGGTGCAGAAAATTACAGACCTGACCCTGACAAGAGGTAGCACAAGCCTGATTACCACTTCAGCTTGACACAAGGCAGGTGCTCACACAGGCTATAAGCCTCCAACCATGGTTTATTCACATCAGTAGAGGAAAACTGCTTCAGCTATGAGATGCTGAGTAGCCCATGCTGTATTTACACAGCTCCTTGCATGTCTAATGTAGCGACACATCTTCTGCTTACTCCAGCCTCTTCTTTCAGCATCGGGCCACCGACTCCCATGGACAGCATGTGGCCCACAGCTCACAGTAGCTCAGTTCTGTGCTGGTGATAGTACTTGCTACTCCTTGAAGGAGAGATGAGCTGATAACGGAGGGGTTTTCCAAGTTTTAAGACATGAAGTTAAAAATGAAAATTGCATTAAGCAAGAAACAACAATATAAGGATTTCTTCCTCAGTAAGTCTGCTTCATTAAATACAAAGCCTGCCTACATGTACTCACTGACTTTGTTTCTAGGAAGGTCCTTTTCTGTCTTTTCTCTAAAAGAAAGCCTCTGCCAGAATGCACATAAATGTATCACTGAAGCTCCTGAAGAGAGGAGTAAGCTCTGTTTTCTATTCTCTGTATGCATTTTCCTTTTCCTACCCTTCCTTCATGAGACTTCCCGCTGATCAGCTCTTCAAGGGAGTCTTTATTCTCTGCCCAATTTTGCACAAAGGTATCAAAGGATTTTAACACATTAAAACTTGAAACCTCTTAAAGAAAGAAGATAATTTATCTCCTTCCTCCCTCTCTCCTTGTTGCTGGAGTTTCACACCTGGGAGCTGTTATAACTCAGTCTTTACATAGAGTATTTCTTTTTAAAAGTTACTCAGCCATCCTTATACACACAGAGTACATATATATTCATACATAATTACTTGAAAAAATACTTCCTTCTCCCTTCGAGCTTCTAAGAAGAGAAAGAAGAAACACCTTAAAATAACTGTAAATAATAAAGCTCGTCATGCTAAACACTTCAAAGTGGAAGAGCAAATATCTCAAGAAGCTTGGGGAACTACACGTAATTATGAATTAGCTCTCAAAAACAGATACAGATGATCTGTCAGATAATTTTTCATTTCAAATAGATTTAAAAATACTATTCCCTGTGATCTGGTAGAGACAGTAACTGCTTACTGATAACTGCAGAGCGCTTATCAAACAAAGCCTGTGGAGCGGGAGCGTGGCATGCCAAGCTGCTGAGATGCACTTCATGCCTTAGCAGTGCCTATGCAGAAGGCCCCCACCTTTGCTCCCTCACACCAGGGTGCAGCCCCAGGGGAGGTAATCTTTCAGTGGCACTGCAGACCGGCAGAACTCTGGTGAAACACGTACTGGTCACCCTCTGGGGCCACCTGAATCACACAAAACAGGCTCTTGTACCCTTTGCTAGTTCTGAGACAGACACAGGCAGACAATGAGAGACATGGAAGAGCTGTGGGACTGTGAGATGGGGTGGGGGAAGAGAATGGATGACCACCTCTGACAGGGTGTCCAGCAGGAACTTTGGATGGCTCTGCCAGGGAAACATCCCTTGGAAGATGGGAGGTATCCACTGCTATAAGGACCTTGTAGAAAACCTCCCTGACTGAAGTAGGACTTAATGGTGGAAGTCTTGGCCACCACAAAACATCAGCTTCCTACAAGGATCTTCCTGGTGCAGAAAGTAGCAGCCTCAGGGCTGTGGGCTGACCTGTGCCACCATCTCCTTCCACTCCAGAATAACCAATAAAGTCCAG
This sequence comes from Peucedramus taeniatus, assembly GCA_013400575.1. Lineage (NCBI taxonomy): Eukaryota > Metazoa > Chordata > Aves > Passeriformes > Fringillidae > Peucedramus > Peucedramus taeniatus. Next base: position 247,370 of record WBNO01009679.1, read on the forward strand.
GATGAAAATCCTCCTTTTCCTCCCTTCTTCACAGCAAAAACCCCTTTCAAAACCAGGCTCCCCAGAAGGGGAACTGTGAAGCAGGGGCTCATGAGGAGAGACTGGGTAGCAAAGTCATCAGCTAACATGCCAGAATAGCTACAGAGAGGCAGGCAGAGAGTGACTATCTCATGCCTGCAATAGAAGAAGAAAGAAGAGGCCGTAGGATGTATCTGAAAGGAAAAGACGAAGTTTATTGCTTATTGCTTCAGTGTTACAAATGGAGTGTTACTGGAGGCCTGCACCAAGTGAAACACTGGCATTGTGGCCTGCAGACAAGCAGCCTTTGTATCCAAGGAGGGAGGGACAAGCTACTGACACATGGTAATGAGCCCAGAACCCAAAGTGTCAAAACAGACAGGTCCAGTGTGCTGTGCTCTTCAGTCTTGGTACTCAGCTTTGCATCCCTCAAAGGAGTAAAGCCTTCACTACAAATTGTAGTTATTTCCAGAGCTACAGCCATGGGATCTGGGATAACAATGGCATCCAGCTTTCACAGCATGCGCAGACACCGTGTGCTACGTGCACAGGGAAGAGTGTGAAGCACTTGGCCTCAGAAACCCAGCAGCCCTCATTTGAAAAGCTGCTGGGAACAAGCCTGTTTCACCAAGCCCAATCACTTGGACTGTCTGCCCCTTCAGGACATCCTCACTTGCTTTAGTCTTTCTCTCTTCACCCCAGTGATTACAATTGAAGAGGAAAGCAAAGAACAGAGCAAAGAGATGAACCTGGAGAACAGCTGACAGCACTTTTGCTCAGCACAGTGCACTCACATGGCAGGACACAGGTGCCTACAAAGAGAGGGGGCCTAGAACAACTTGATGCAAACAGTAGCCTTAAGCTACTCGTGTCAAAGTGTCCAAGAGAGTGCAATGGCTTTGAGGAATCATCCAGCAATGTCTCACGATCCCCTGCTACCTTCCTCATTAAACCTCGAACAAAGCTGCAGGGTGTGTTAGTGCACTCCAGCTAGGCTTTCCCATGGGGAGAATGGAAAAGCTGGAGTCAAAGACAGTGCAAAGGGCTAGATTCAGTGCTGAGACTTGAAAACGGCAATAAAAGGAAAAAGCAGCAGTTGGAGGAGAAACAGTACAGGCCCCCTTTTGTCAGCAAGTAACACATAAAATTTGGCATAGAATGCTGCTGAGATAGTAGTAAAGAGCAAGCAACAACAGCTTTCCCCCCACAACTGTGTACCCTTTTCTCTGAAGGCTGAGCACTTCAGTGGCGGGGATAGTTGCCCAGCCAGCTCAGTGCATCAGAAACAGCCACTAGGCTAGCAGGCCAGCTGGAAAGCAGGAAGTGCCTGGAGCAAGCTTTAGAGCCCTCCCAGCACCGGTGGCACAGACAGTTCCCCTAGGTTCCCAAGCCTGAACATGAGCACACTGAGAACTAAAAGGCAAGGGAGCATGATAGCAGGTTTTGTTCATAACCTTACAACTGGGTTTCAGTATTCCCATAGAGGGCAGGAAGAGTGGGGAAAAGGATGGAAGTGAACCCCTGGTGACCTCTCTTTTAATTCCTGATGTGGCTGAGCAAAGCCCAGGTATCTCTAAATGCCCTTCAGAGGACACTTTTCTCAGAAGCAAAGCTGAGCTCAAATGTGGGGCAGGATGAACCCCTGGCAAGGAGACAAGTATTTTCCGTTTTTGCACCGACAAAGCTGTCCCTGTCTGAAATTAGGCCTAAAGACTTGCTGGAAAACCTTTTTGAAACATCTGCTACTCTTCACAGTGTAAAATTTTTGAATTTGAGAGGTCTTTTGGGAGTGGGGTGGGTGTGGACATGACACATGGGGGAAGAGGGAGCACACAGGGAGGATCTACTGGTGAGAGACAACTTGCTCTGGCAGCAATAAAAGCACGTGATCTGCATCATAGGCAGGCCATAAAAACACCTGAATCATCCATAATTCTTTAGATATATCTATTTATCAATTTTTTTTCTCCAACATATTTCACTTCAGTATTGCCCTGGTTTCACGAGAAAGAGGCAGGCCAATTTGCAGATGCTCTTTGTGGTTCTCCAGCCTGCAATTAATTAATTGTGAGTTGCTTTAAAAATAATTTAGGACAGTGCTTCCACAGCACATTGCTGAAGTCTGACACAGTTCATGCTTTCGCTTCCCAGAACATGTGCAAAGCTCTCACCTCTGCCCAGCTATTAACAAAAACCCCCACAACCCAGTCTCTGTGCTCAGAGGAGGAAATCAGACACGAGATGCTGCTTTTTCTCCCTGCCCACCCCTCCCCTTTTCAGCAATCCTTTTCTCTGTCACCTATTTCTGTTTAAAACCCCTTCAAACAGAGATGTTCATAGTTAATATGTCACGTGAGGAAGCCGTGCCAGCTCCTGCGATGGGCAGACACCTGGGACTCGCTCTCCGAGTCACACCATTAGTCATGGTGCTGACAGCTTCAGATGCTGAACTTCTCATGTAAGGAAAAAAAGTTACCAATTTATTATTTTTAATAAAATAATTGCTTTAATGCAGTATTTAAAATAATTTTTAACATCTGATCAATAAGATAACAGTACACAAATATGGAAAATGCTGCACTTTACATAAAAAGTAAAGCTAAGCATTTAATAATACAAAACAATTTTGCCCAAAGCCATCAATACCTGCAAACTATAGTCAAAGTACTGCTTTTCTTATATATATATATATATATGCTATATATACATATATAAATAATTTACAGCATTCATTTACTAGATTTTTTTACTACTGTTCCAACAAAAACCAACATAACTGATTCACAACTTCGTGAATTTGGTAACCATCTGCAGTGGTTCTGACAGAGCAGAATAGTTGTGTGAATAGTTGCTTCAAGTTTTGAAGCAGCATGCCAAGTAACCATAGGAAGCTTGTTTCTTGTCAAAGAAAAAAAAAATTCAGCAGGAAGCCATTCAATAGTTGGTTAGAGCATGGTGCTAATAACATTCTGTGTTTGATCCCTGTGCAGGCCGTTCACTTTAGAGTTGGACTCGATGATCCTTGGGGGGTCCCTTCCAACTCAGGATATTCTGTGATTCCGTGAATGCAGTCAGTGCCTTTCCCACCAGTCCTGGGAAATAGCCATGCTATACAGCACTGTGTCATAAAAGGCAATATGTTTGGAGCCTGGAGAGAAGGGTGACCCAGAGGGCTTTCCTTACACCTCAAGGCAGTCTTTACCAGCAAGTAGACAATCTTTGAACCTGTTCTAACAGTCTTTATAATCCAGAGTCCTCCTTCTCACTGAATGGGAACAAAGCAACTGTCTAAATACTTTCTATTTGAGAAGCTTCCTTGTTACACCACATTAAAGTATTAAAACAATATTCTAAAGCAGTGAATCCTGTGCTTTGCAAACACTGCTCCTCTCCAAGTATTCAGCTTGGAGTCTTCAGCTCCAGAGTTTCAATGCATCTCAAATTTTCCCTTTTTTGTAGTCAGAACAGGTTTTGTTAATATCTTTCTATATCTATGCTCAAGTTCAATGCTATTTTTTGTATCCACAGAAAAATAAACTGTTTTTTCTGTTTACCCTTCCTTTTTTTCCTTTTATTTTTAGTAACTCCAAATTTTCCACGACCATCTAAGTATGCCCTAACTACACTGTGTAATGTACCTCAATCACAAGAATGACTGATTTGTCCTCCTTCCTTCAGTCACTTTCTCAGAGGAAAGGCTGAGGGCAATTGAGGCAAAGTGTGGGGTAGAAAGGACCCCTCATTCCTTTTGATTGCTACTTTGATCTCCACAAATGAGCATCCAGTAGTAATTCTAAACCCAGAAAATTTAAAAAGATTTTGAGTCAGACAGGCAACACATTAGCATGTTTACTGACTGCTGGTTCATGATTAAATACAGTTGCCATGCTATGCTGTGCCATTATAATGATATTTGTTTCCCTAAATAAGATTGGATTGGAAGGTGGCACTACACATAGAACAGATGTTGCAGACTCTGGAGTACTGAAGCAAGTGGCATACATAAACTAGGGACACTTACCAAGCCCTCAGAGCTTGTAAGACAGTTAAATGCAAGAAGATAGGTGCTCATGTGTGCGGCTCAGTGTTTTCACTGGTTTACAGACTGATTTAAGCCAAGGATTATTAAAAACCTTACAGGTGCTAAGTTAGGCATTTAATAAAAATGTTTATCTGTAAACAAGAGTTATCCTTACAACGGATCATTTTCCAGAAACTGGAATTTCAAGACAGTGCAACAATGCTTCAGTGTTATCTTTGGCAGTAGACAGCACGGTGAAATGCAAGATTCAAATCACTTCAGAAGAGCACGGTACAAGCGTAGAGAATGCTTCATCTCCCTCTCTTGTTCCATGCAGAATATCAAGTCCCTGAGACAGACACGGGTTACTCTTGGACAGAGCATCTGCTTCGTAAGGCTAAAACCTGATGATCCAGCAATTCCATTGCTGTTCAAACCCTAAATGGGGGAGCAAGGAAGAAAAAAACCATCAGAAACATTAGAATTTCATGTAAATAGACATTTTAACTAAACTGGTTGGATTATACTGCCTACTTGTATAAAACTAGCCCATTGATGTTCAGCTTTCCACGTTGAAATCCAGCAACCCAAAAATCCTTGCACATTTAATATTGAAAAAGACAAAGCAAGCGCTTGCCAGCTGATGGTTTATTTCAGTCAAAGCAACCACAAAGTTCTTTCTTCCCTTAAAATTATACTAATATGGTAAGATAAATAACTGCCGTTTCACTGAAGTCTGCTAAACACTGAGAAAGGATCAGCCAGCTATGAAGAAAGTACTAACACAGTACCTGTGCGGAGTCCCAGGTTGTGCACAGCTCTTACTGCAGCTTGGCCCAGAGGTTTCCATTTCTTCATGAGCAGAACTGTCACTGTGAGTGCACCCTAGCTTTGGAACATGGCCAGAGGAAACTCTCATCCCAGCCATCATCTGTGCTCTGTCCTTTAAGAGGCCAACAAATACTCAGTGAAAGCATCAAGATACTCAGAACACTGTGTCTGAGCCTATCCATCTCAGTCAGCTGCCTTGCTTGGTTATGAAAATACAGCTGGTAGGAGATGATGATATTTAGTAGGTTTACATTCAAACTACTGGAACGAGCAACCCCCACGCTTTCCAAAATGCCCCAAGATTTATTATTAGGGGTGGGGAAGAGGAAGATTACCATGAGCTGCACAATAGACTGGCTACTTATCTTGGAGCCAATCTGTGCTGCACAGCCAGTCTCTTATCACTACTGGAGGGTTCTTGGTAATGAATGTAATTTGTACAAATACGAGTGCTCAGTCTCTGTAACTTCAGCAAGGCAATGCCTGCCAGCATCAACACCACTTGGAGATGGTGTTGCTTGGATGCAGTTAACTATATCAATTCTTACCCTAACACTCTCTGCAAGACTTCTGCAAAATGACTTTGCCCACTTTGCTTAGAGAAATCTGTTTAAACTCCCCATTTATTAGAAATGACTACCAGTGCTGGACTACATATAGCAGCAAATGCTACTGTTGTTAGGGGGGAAGCATTGAAATTTATTAAAAATATAAAGAGATTCACCAGAGAGCACATGCTAGCCACAGAAAACCCAGGGCACATTGCAGAAATGGAAGCTGTATTTTTTTACAAGCAGCACACAGGGTATTCAGCACCATTTCATTTGCTTTACAGTCAATACTATTAAACACTATGAAATGCCATCATTTGAAACTTTCAGTTTGTTAAATGGCTTGGAACAAATGCGTGCGTGGGGAAGACTGCTGGCCACATTGCACAGAGGGCACTGCTGTCCTGGTAAGACACAAAAGGGTCACAGTTCAAGTTTGTCATATGACAACCCTGAAGGATCCAGGGAAAAGATAGCTCTGCAATGCAGCTGCCAGCACGGGTTGAAAAGGAGGTCAGTCCAACAGGATGCAGCAGAAGGCCCGAGGCAATGTTATAAATGAAACAAACCCCAAGGGTTTTCAGTAACCCAACAGCAATGTCCTTTATAATTCAAAGAACTTTACTGAGGTGAAAGTATTTTCTCTCTAAATAAGTCATTAGACTAGAAGTCTTACCTTTAAAAAGACACCAAACAAAGCCACCTCAATCCTGTTCACTCTTACAAAAAGGGAGACAGCAGAAATTGCCCAGCCTGCTTTGGAAGCTACTGTAGCTGCAAGATGCTACAACAGGGCAGAAGCACCAAGCTGCCTGAGTTTGAGACAGAGTTATGGATTTGTTTATTCTTAAATTCTTACCCATCATGCCCAGTGCAGAGACATAAAGCGAGTATTATGCTGTAATACCACATCCAAAGTCAAAGCTTATCCTAGGCCTCTGTTTACTAAGACAGCCACTCACAGTTCTAAGTTTCCCACAACATCACTCTGGCTTATCAAAGCTACCAAGCACAGCATTCCAGGGGCCAGGGAGCTCTTCGACAACCAGCAGCTCCTACCACAAGTTAAAATAAAGTGTCCTTCTCTCAAAGTACATGATGGTTTAAAATTAAAGAAGCCAACAGACAGCCTAGGTCATTCCAGTCCAGATAGGGACCATGCTGGGGAACCCACTTTTAAGTGAATTTATGCATTGCTGAGCACTATCTCCTGTTAGCTACTGTCTTCCACAGTTGTATTGAAACACTGGTTTTTCCTGGTTTTGTTTTGGAACTTGGACCAAGCAGTGGCCAAAGATCTGCACATCCCAAAGAACCGTCACAGACGCCTCTGTTAATGTCCAAGACTTTACTTAAGAAATGCCCAGCTCTGAGCTCTCAAGCTGACACAAGGGACACTTTATGGGAGGCTCCTCTGCTGCTCCACTTGAGCAAATTCCTATTGGGCAGGAGGTCATCCTTGTCTGGCCCTAGGCAACAGTCAATAATCCTCTCCTTTAGATCTCACATACCCCTTCCTCAAAAGCACAAAACTTTTGAGACCTTAAAAACACCAGCTCACTCCTTGCTTCCAGACATCTCTATTATGCTCCTCATGTTTGGGAAGCAACTACTTGTGTCTTGCTGTTTTGGGAAATTCTTCACTGCTAGTCTTCAGCATGTCTCAAGATAGCTTTGTCTATTTCTAGGGGAAAGTGTTGTTTTTCCACCAGGTCACAGACAAGTACAAAGATAAGCAAATAGAAAATGCATCTCTGCAGAATCAATTCTAACAAAGGATACTGCAATCAGCCTGCATCCCCTTTCTGCAACATCTAATTATTAGTGCTCTAACTAGCAACCTTTTTTTTTTGTTTGTTTGTTTGTTTTTGTTACCTTGAAGTTCCTGCCTTTCAGTAAAACCTCACCACCCCACCTTCATTCCAAAAGGGAAATGACAGAGACATGCAGCCCAGGAGGGCCAACTACCAGTGTAGATTCTACCAGTCAGCCTGGGTATCACAGCTGACAGACCCTGTTTGTAAGCCAGGTAAGGCACTAGAGCAGTGTAACTGCACCACTGTAAACCACCCTTCCCAGTACTGAGGCCACAGCTGGCTTAAAATCAGCCCCAGGTGGTCACAACAGCAGCAGTCCTGCTTTTGAACTATCCTCAGAATTGAGCCCAAATCAGCACCTTTTCCAGAGCAGCACACTGTCACCCTTAGAGCCTTTTATAAACACCTGACAGAGATCCATTACGCTCACTGATCTTGGCAGCAGAACCCATTTTGGGGCTCCTGCTGTAGTCCCAAGCTGTTGAACAGCCAGTTTTGTTCAGAAGTTGCTCTGGAAACCTTTTAAAGATCTCTAGAGCTCTCTCCAGTGGCTGGATGGAGAATGAAATACCAATTCTCTGAAAAGGCAAGAGTGAAGTTAATACAGAGCCACCCCTACCACCTTAATTCTAGTCTTCAAGGTATCTGGAGCTTGGCATCTGCAAGTTTGGATCATGGATACCAACCAGGATTTCAAAACTACTTCAGAGCTATTCTACAGGCCCTGACACAAAGCTCACAGAGGTCTGCAGACATCTTCCTCCCCACCAAGTTCCAGTTAGTTTCAGAGAACTGTTGCTGGTGGAGTACACACTCCCTTCTCAAATTCAATGACTTCACACCAACCAAAATTAAAAATTTTAAACTCTTGGGAGGGAGACACTTTAAGGGAGAAAAGTATTCAGTCGAATGCTTAAAAGTCAAGCCAAGAGTTCTCATTTCAATTTTTGGTGTGGCATAAACATATCACAGGCCCAGAGCCAAGATCCCAAGAGAGCAAACTTATTGCAACTCTGATTCACATTATAAAAATACCAGCAGCAGAAGGAAGCAAAGTCATGCGACACTTTTCAATGACATTCCTAAACATTGAAAAATGACAGCTGTTTGCAGCAGAGGTGTTGCTGAAAGGTGGTAAGAGCACCTAGTGAATTGAAGCAAAAGCATCCAGGTTCAACCCCCATCTCTGTCACGCGTGGTCACACTGAGATCAGTGATATCTAGTGTATGCTGTACTTGGTCTCCCAGCTGTAAAACACAGAACATATTCCTGTCTCATAGGAGGAAACAAGGGTTAAAAAACCATTAACACATTGTGTTCAAGCACTTACCTGAGTCACCTCCATCAGCCAGGGGAAAGGAACAGACCCTGGCAAAATTGTGCCATTTTTGCTCATATGCACAAGTGCCTAATCTAGGCCAGAGAAAACAAAGTGAAAGAAGTTGATAGTCTGGTGGCAAGCCAGCCTACTGATGCTGCTTATTCTATCAAACCTCAGACTGACAGAAATACTCCCACATTCACAACACTAAAATATTACATGACTCAATATTTATACCATTCTTTTTTAAAAATAAAGTTGGTTGTGTTAGATTGGGGTCTGGGGATTTTTTTTTTAAACCTTATAGACCATTAGGGTAGCTCAAGCCAATGGCTGAAAGACTCAGATCTCTATATCCAGACTGTTTCTTGTGCAGCTGAAAACAAAAGTGTATTTATGATGTTATCTGCAGCCTACAAAAAAGAGCTGTCAGATCTATATAATAGAAAACTCCATTAAATTACACATTTTTCTTCAGATTTCATTGCAACATTCCTACAAGTCCTTTCAAATGTAGGCAACAACATGTTTTACATATTGAAACAAATTACTGTGAATGCAATGTCAGTTTATTCACTATTATGCCCAAGATTCATGTACGCATGTCACTTCTTATGGGTACATCAGATGCTTAATCTGTACCTGGAGGTAATGAATCCTATACAAATATGTCATGTTAGTTAACAGACAATTATTAAGCTGAAATTTTCTGGCTCTTTGCCACATCATTTTAAGCAATGTATTGTCAACTAAATTATAAATCTCTTGACCCTTCACATGTCATCAACATTTGTGCATTACCAATATGTTCAGCCTAAAGCTACAATGCAATTAGTCATTTAAATTGCAGATCTCTTTCACATATAAGAAGAATTAAGTTCATCTCTAGCACAGAGAAGGCACGATATGGGCCAATGAACTGTATTTCTGAAGTGTGTGAATGGCAGTTGAGAATATTTTTGCCTATTTACATGAGGAAAAAATTCAGATCAAGTGTATAGCCTAGACTGACAGGCGCCAGGAAATTCAGCACAGAAACTGAAACTCTTTAGCTGACAGAGCTGTGCTTTGTTAGATCTTGAAACAGGTAACTAAGATGCTGAAGACATTTTATAATTGCAGTAACTTTTAACTCCCTTCTTCCCCAAAGGTATGACCATGTCATAGACACTTCAGTTGTCCAAGAGCTTAAATAAGAACCAGGTCTGCATACATTAAGCATATGCAAAGTAGAAAAAAACCTCACCCTCCAGTATCACTTAATACCTGTGGGCTGGGGGAAGGAGTGACAGAGACAGAAAGAGACACAGAGAAAGTGAGGGAAACCACTGAAGTATAGAAAGAGATTTTGTAGCCTTGTTACGAACACCTACTTATATATAAGTACCCCAATTTGAAGTGATTGCTTTTAAATTAATTTTATGCAGCTTCTAAGAAAATACTTTAGCAGACTATCATGTACCCATGCCAAAGATCAGGCAGTGGCCTCATTGCACAGGGAGCTATCATTTGCTACAGAGCCAATTCATGCCTTTAAATGCACACTTAGACACAGTCATGTCCTTAACACCAATACTGAAGCTGATTAACTGTGCTAGTGTGTTCCCTCATCAGAGGAGCTTATGGCCAAAAAGTGGCAGTAGCTTCTACAGTTATCACTTTTAAGACCATAAAGCCCTTCTGAAAATGTAAAAAAAAAAAAAAAAACCAAAAAAAAAAAAAACCCAAAAAAACAACAACCCCCAAAA
>WBNO01009679.1:258062-321465 GCA_013400575.1 Peucedramus taeniatus
TAAAAAAAAAAAACAAAAAAAACAAACAAAAAAAAAAAAATTAAACAAAACAAAAAAACAAAACAACAAAAGCCCCCCCCAAAAAAAAAACGCCCCAAAAAAACCCACAACAAAAAAATCCTTAAACAAACAAAAAAACCCACTGGATTGTCACACCAGAAAAAAACAAATCATGTCTCTCCCCCAGTCACTTGGAAGAGTTGGGTTTACTTCCACTCTGCAGAGAGAACTTGTTGCTCAAAGGCTTAGGTCTTCCTCAGTCAACCTAAAGAACTGTTCCAAAACTTAAAACAAGCACCATGTACAGATTATGTTTAATCAACTTCCATACCAGCATCCCAAAGTTGTAAAGCAAGAAGAGTAACTTTAAGTTCTGCTAACAATGATCAGATGTGGCAGACACAAGAGAAGATGACAAGCTCATTTCCTCCACCCACGGTCAATACTAAAAATGGAACAATGACCACTGTGGTAAACAAGGCATTTCTTCCATTTTTGCTTGCCAAACTTCTTTGCAGAAGGAGAATTTAAGTGTGGACTGCTGTATTAGATGTGCACAACCCTGGAAGTATCACATTATTTTAAGTATGTTGGCCAGGGCTAACAGTTTGACAGGGAGTATTTGAATGGCTCTGCACTGACCACAGCGTATCAGCTGCATGATTTACTTATGTAGCAACTACTTGCAGTAGCCTATGTTTCCACAGCAAAGCCAGACTACCTGTGACAAGGCAAGACCCTCACTTACTAACAGAGCAGCCAGCCTTGGTAGGGGACAGAACAGACACAAGCAGTTTCTGGAAAGACGAGTTTCCTTTGCCATTGGATCCGGCAAAAAGAAAGAAAATACACGAGATGTACAACCCTGAGTCAGTCAGTGGAACCAACCTGGAAGAAAGCAAGTCAAGAACTCACCCCCCCAAAGCACTTTGGGTCAGGAGAGACTGCATCACTTCTGAGTACTTAATGTGTTATCATGGAGCCAGAGAAGTAATGCAAAGCAAGTGGTCTGCCCCAAGAAATTACACAGAAGTACAGGTATTCAACGAAGTTTTCCTATACAAAGTAGAAGAAGGGCCCGACTACAGTATTCAGATGATGACCAGAAGTGTAACAGCCAATCTTCTGAGTCTACTGTCAGAAACATCTGTAGACTTTTCTCCTCCCTGTTGGATGATTCTGCACAAATACACAGCTCTCAGTTCAGGGCCAAAGATGACCCTGCACCCAAGACACCTCTGAATAGAAGGAAAGAAAGTTTAAGAACTCGGAACTGTAGTCTTCAAATGTTTAAGTTTTTCCAGTTGCAGTGGGAATGAGAAAAAGCTGTTTCCAAAATGGCTGTGTCAACAGAAAAGCAGTAAAACTTAATAAAAAAATATAAAAAATCCTTGACTATTTATCAGCATTGAAAACATTACCAACCAGTAAAAGCTATGAAACAGAACAAAGAATCGGGCAAATGAGTCTGTGGTTTCAAGTTTACTTTTTTCTTATTTGTTTTAGAAGTGTCCTCCCTTCCCAAGATGAGTTAGTTTTCAATTCTTCCTACCCTTTAATTCATTACTGTTTACCACATGCCCTCAAACTAGGGGAGGAGGAGAGGTGGGTAACAAATGCACAAACCCCAAGACACACACAAATGAAATCCAAAGGCCTCTCCTATTCATTGTATCCAAAAGTGTCCAGAGGGACAAGAATGAGAGATGAAGATATTGCCACCTCTGGATTACAAGTAGCACCAATTAACACATTTTCACAACAGAGGGATTTTCTTACCAAGCTTTCTCAAATTGCTCTTTCTGAACAATACCATTCAAATGTTAAGTTGCAGTGAAGAGAACATGCAGAACTACCCAAACTAGTGTTTCCAACAAGAAAGGAAAAAGAATTCCCATTATACTGCTGCCTTTTCTTTCATTTTTTTTTAATTAGGCCTAGAGCATTAGCCTTATTTTTTCATTCCACGATCATCATGGATTTGTGCCTACTGCTATTTCAATTTTAGAGATATATAAGCAATCATGGCAATATACAGATTATTCTTTTTATATTGCTTTTAGGTCCAAATTAGTTGCCAGGCACTCCTCTGGGCAAGAGCCTCTTTCTGTACTTGCTACACTATGAGGTGAGGAGGCTGCTGGCAAGCAGGCTTCTAGCTGGAAAGCACAGGCTTGTATCACTACATGTTCCAGTTACCACATTAAAATGACCCATAGTAGGTCTCCTGGAAAGACCAAGTAAAGTACAATTTCAGACACCAAAATAAGATGAATGTGCAGGAATCACGTGCTCAACTATCTCGGGAGAAAGACTTTTCAGAAAAGGAGCAAAGCCTGGTGCTGTAATGTGGAGAAATAGAAAACCTCAGGCTGAAGAATCATCCCAGTTAAACACAGATACTCATTTGTGGATAGGTTAGGATACCATGCTCCCTAAAATGCTGGTTTGAGCCCTTCACATTTACTGCAACGGCAGGCAGCAGATCCAACCAACCCAGTTTGCTGAACTGAACTTTCCCAGTATCCATTACATTTTGGTACTGAATAAAGAAAGGCAAATATACAACAAATTTGCTTACAGAGTTTCTCTTTTTTAATACATGCTGTAACTGATTATTTCTTCCCTGTCTGCCCAAGTACATTAGGGCTTTGGTTTGCGTCAATAATTGCTTGAAACAATTCCTTTCCTTTAATTATTGCAGTAGGCAACCATAAAAAGAAGCTGTACAGAGCTGACATGGCCATAGGAGACACAAACAAAGAACATTATCCAAAGAAACTTGAAGTCGTAGTTAAAAATCTTAATCCCCTTAGCATCAGTGATTTCATTCAATAATGTTAAATATCATTCATATTTAGGAATAACTTCTTCCATCATACATGTCTACCAAATTATTAGTCTTTAAAAATAAAAATAATAAAAATGTCACAGGAGTATTATTCACAGATTTACTTACCATTGCACAGTCTAGAAGTTCTGACATTTAAGATTGTTTGAGAGTAAAGCTCTCTGTATTTTGTCTGTATTTGCAATTTGAAATGAAAAAGCACATCCTGCCTGTTTAAATTATTCTCAGACAGGTTGCCCAAAAAGATGATTTTAAAGATGCCCAAATGTGTATCAGCCTAAGGCCATATTGTACTTGCTTTCAGTTTCAAAGACCTCCTTTCATCTCTGAAGAATGGAATGTTGTTTACTGCTCAGGATGTTTTGCCATGTTATCATGAATGTATTACAAATGTTCTGCTTCTTGAACTAGAGAGTGTTTGTCAAAACCATTCTTTATTCTACATGAGAAGTCTTAAGCCTTTTATAAATCCTGCTCAGATATATTGGGACACTTAAAAAACATTTAAATCTAAACATCCTTCTCAAGGATTGCTATCCTGCATAATTTCACAAAATAGGAAAAAAAAAAAGGTCTGCAGAGAAATGCTTTCTGGTAGTAAGAACTAGGCACTGGAATGTGAGCTTGCATGCAAGAAACAAAAATGGTTTCACTGTCAGAATTAGTTTCACCTACTGCCCTTACAAATCAGCCTATATGGCAACCATATGAGAAGCTGCTTAAAATACAGCAGATAAATTTGTGACAATGGAACGTTATCAAGGTTTATGGTCAGTTTTAGGCGTGTTGTGTCCACATTCTTTTAAAGTGGCAAAGTAAATAATGGATAACTAGCTTTCAACAGCAACACTGTTATCTGTCTCGCTTTGGCATAATTTCATGAAGCTTTTAATAAAGCAGACATACCACAGATGATGAGAAATAACTGTAAAGTACTTAACAGGCAGACTTGTTAAATATTCAGAAACAAATCCGGCAATAATTACAGAAAACCACAATGAAGAACAGGAATAGTTACCCGATAGAAGCTTGGGGGAAGATGAGAAAAGGATGGGGAAAACTGCTCTTGTGCTAGCCTGATTTTTTTCAAGTTTTTCCAGTGGTATTAAAAAAAAAGCAACCATACATTTAGCTTCATGTGAAAGTGCATTAAAAAACTTCAAAGAAGAGAAGAAAACCTGCTCAAAAGCTGTGAACGCTGCTTTCTGCAGCTTGTTTAGAGAAAGATTGGTTCCCTTCACTTGTGGTTAACAGGGAGTATTCAAAGACCTAATTCTGTATCCATGTCAAGGAAAAAAAAAGTTTAAAATTCACTGAAACAAGTCTATCTCACTTGCTTAGCAAGGCCTCTTGTCACAGTCCAGGTGAAGAAAAAACTACAGGACAGATGCCACCATTGTCTCAGTTACAATGCAAATAACTGAGAACAAGGTCCTCCCAGACTCTACTATGCAAAAATGACAGAGTATTTTCAATCAAACCATGTATTTAAGCTCCCCAGACAATAAGAATTAAAAAGACTTAAGGTTCACCAGAAAGGAAAACTTTACCCCTGCCTCCACCCAAGAGTTACTTTCCAGGCTCCTGATCATTGTGATTATGTCAGGCCAACCAGCCTTTCACTTCAGCAATATTGAGGCTGCACGACAGAGGGGCAAAACTGGCAGTAACACCAATTTCTCCCATCTCCAGCAAAGATGATGACCTCTAACAGAAGTAGGCTGTCAGTCTCCTCAGGTCTTCGGCAGCCACAGAAGCTTCCCAAGTACTAGGAACAGTTACTCTTCAGCACATTGAGAGATATGCTCAGAAAAAGTTTGTTAAAAGCACTTTCAGTATTCAACATGAGCCACAGAAGATGATCTGGCTCACTGCAGGAAATGAATGTTCTAGCTTTACTGACTTATTTACTGCTTTTTGGGAGAACCTAGCCAAGGTGAACTCACAGAATATTTGAGAAGAGTCCCTATGCATTGTGCACGGATAAATGTCCACAGTCAAATGTCAAATCAAGAGCAACTTCAAAATCCATCCAAACCAGGAACTGTGAGTTCAACTGAGGGACCATGACAACTACCTGCTGTGGAAGGCCACTACAGCTTGGTTACCCTCCACTATAGATGGGAATTTCTTCATCATTTCATTTAGTGCTTTACACACAGAGCTCATGCACAGTCTTTCCTTTAACACACAATTACACTCTCCCATCAAATTTACTAGAAACAAACCTTTCAAGCACTTAACACACAAACTAGGTTTCTTACAGAATGCAAAAAAACATTTTGCGTGAGAGAATTCTCACTTCTTCCTACAAGGAAAGATAAATGTAATTCAGTATAAAGATGTAACACCATGCAAGTCATTGCAAGCCACATCTGTACCTCAAGCCCAGATCCAACGTGTGATGAATCCAAGGGTCTTTTCTTCCTTGGTCCAATTGCTGCCAAAGCTGTGAGGTTGGCTTCTCTTTGTTGCATCTGTGCTAATTCCAACTGTTGCATCTAATTTAAAAAGAAAACATCTACATTAATTATGATACACATTATGTTAAAAGTTCTTTTTAGAGCTGTTTCAGACAGCTCTGTAGCTCCTACTGAAAACAATGTGTTTCACAGTATCTTTCCCCTCTTTCTGGTCACTTTTGACAAATTCCAGTACTCAGTCATGCTTGGAGCCCTATGGACAGCACTGTTTAAGCAACACCTTTTATGGAGACCACACTGTGGTATCAATGCAACCTTAACACAAGTCTTGCAGCTGCTTCCTTACCTCATAAGGTTTTTTATTTCTGGTTAATGGAAAATCTTGGTCTGAACTGATTTATGAAGCTGGATTAGTATTAAAAATTGAAGTTACCAGGTTATGTGATCTGGTTTTATTCTCATTTCAAAATCTCAATTCCTGACTGTACTAGCAAGACATGAAATTTCCTCTATCACCTGAACTTAGCACTTAATATTGCCTTTGTGAAACACTGTACTACCCAATTTAACAGGATGCTGCCAGTTGACTGCTCTTTCTTTTCCTAATACATTTGAAAGTTCAGAAACATCTGAAGCAAGGTAGATATACACTGCATGTTTATTTTCACTCACCACCAAAACTGTTGAACACTAAGAAATCATTAGAAACAACCTTCACCTGTGTTAGATAAACTTGGGATGGGATAGAAACCCATAGTAAAGAAGATTTAAAAAAAAAAAAGAAAAAAAAAGAAGTTTTATATTTTGGATACATTCTATCAAATAATTATCAATGCCAGCTCTGGAGCTCAACCCAGTCAAGTCTGCTGACAGACTTACTGTGTTAGATCAACCTTGCTAACAACCACACTGCTTCCAGATCCACCAGCTGTCCAGCTTGGAGCATGGGTGGAGAAGGAAGGCTTTCCAAACATAAACCTCTGGGTGATGTCTGACCTGCAACTAGTATAGCTCTGTAGCCCAGGTCCACCCCATTTCCAGGATTTAGAAGATTGTTCAGATGGGGATTCTCTGCATGGATGTGTGTGCACAGCTTAAAAAAATTAAAGTACAACCATACCATGGGTAGGAAAGCATCCAAATCTCCTCCCCTTCCCCATCATAAACCCAAAGAATTTCCTGGATTTCCTCACCCAGTCAATACAGATATCTTGCCTACCAAGCTTGCAACACTCCATGATTTTGCTTGCTTTTCAGCTCTCAGAGACCCCACTTGGAGAGGAGAAGAGCATCTGGTAACAACAGAGCTTGCAGCCCCTACATGGCATAAGTGCCCTACTTGCTACCACTCAAATAAAGATGAATCCACAACAAAGAAATACTATGGGGTTCAGGGGGAGTGTTTTGGGGGAGAGAGCTTTGGGCTCTTTGGCTCTTTGGTTTCTGGGTGGGTGTTGTTACAAACCTTATTTTACATCATATATGTAGACTTTAGTGATGGTGGCAGCTTCACATCAGGTAATGCAGCAACTAGGCTATTTAAATAAAAACAGTATTTCAGGGCAAGATTCCTAAAAGGACAGTGTTCCCTGGAAGACTCAAACTGCTCAAGGATTTTCAGCACAAATCAGGGAAAACAAGATTTTAAGAAATATGTTGAGAATAGAGTTTACGGGGGGGGGGGGGGTTGAATGTTTCAGTTTTGAAAACAGCACTATTTGCAAGTCATCTTTGATCACCCTATGTAGGCTTTTATTGTAGTAGTACTTCTTCACACAGTAGTACTTCTTCAAAGCTAGATACCGTAATTCACTTATCACACGTACTATTCTTGCTTTTGTGGGCAGTTAAAACCTAATTTATCAAAATTACAATTAAACAAACACAATTAAAACCTTATTTATCAAAATTCACTCAATTCAGTCAGCTTGTTTTTATCCAAATAGACAGGACTGCTTTCAAGAATACTTTATAGATCATGAACTTTCAAACTACCAGTATTTAGCAATTGTCTGAGGTTAACTCTAGCCAGCTTACTAGCATAAAATGTTTAAGATAAATTTTCCTTTAATCTCATATATAGATTGAATCTCATATCGTTACACTCAGCAACACACTCCAGCCAATCAGAGATAGGGGAAAGTGAAAATAAATTAAAAAAAAAAAGAAAGAAACTTCAGAAACTGTGAAAGATTGAGGCAGGAGCAAAAAAATGCTTAGAATAAGCATTAAATCTCAGCAATAAAATGCTGAGATTTTTTGGCAGAGGCAGGTGCTGACTTCCAGCCTCAGATGCCCAGGCCTCCAACACCTGGAGCCACCTATTCTTACAAGCAGCTATGGAGCATCCCTGCAGAAGTAAAGCACTCCTTCCTGCCAGCAGGGTAGTTCAGTCATCACAATGGTCACAAGTACACCACAGTCTTCTTGCCATGAGAAGGGGCATTGCAACATGCCATGCACACAGCATCCCTCTGGGGAAAGATTAAACTCCTAAAGGCTCCAGTGAAAAAGAAAAACAGAAGGGGAAAGATGATTTGCTTTAATTTAGGAACCATTACACTCAAAGTAAAATGACTTTTAAAACCATTAAACTTAAGACAAAGCAAAACAAACCAAAAGTCTTTATTTGTCTGTGTGCTTCCATCCCTAGGAATCACTGGAAAACACATCCCCCTTCCCTCTCAACCCTACAAAACACATACCAACCAGCTTTGCTGCAGTTAGACTTGTCAAAAGTGTGTGTCTGCTGAACACCTCTGCCTTGAAGCAGCACTGAAATAAGCCCCTCCCTCCTTTTTACAGCTGCTCTTGATGGGCAGCCATGGTCAAGCGTGAGGACAAAAGGAAGAGCTATGAATTAAATACCAAGAAGGCTTTGGGTTGGCATCAGCATGGGGTGGAGGGGACTGGGTGAGTTGGGGCTCTCACGGTGGAGCATCAGGATGCTGCTCTGGTTGCGGACTGGGCAGTGCCTTGGCACCATCACCATTTACTCCATGGAATTCCAGCAGACTAAGTGTGCTGCTGGCACAGACACACTGCAGGAAGGAGCAATGCTGCTGGAGGGCAGTACTGGATGCACTTTCTAGAAACAGAACTGATGCATCTTCGACCAGGCAGTTCCCAAGACAATGCTGGAATCACTCATCATTACCAACATCTGCTCTCTCCAATACATTTTCCACCTCCTAGCTAGTCAAAGGATTTTTCAAATTGTAAAGAATCTCACCAGGGGTTTGGAGCAAAGGAAAAAAAATCATAGTCTTGTTGCAGTCTACACATCTCAGGGATTTTTCTGAGAACATAATTAAGACAAATGAATTTAAACACTCAATTTCTATAATGGACTCAACAGATCCCCATTAAGCGATATGGGCAGGCATCCAAATTACCCTGCTGAAGCCAGCAAAATCATCTTTTCATCAAGTTTTGTACCATTAAAAATTGCAGATTAAATGTCTAAACATTGTGTGAGCAGTTAAAAGCACAGGATAAGGAGAAGACAGGCAGATAATGTCAAGGGATACCCGAGGATACTGGCTGGCTAACTACTGCCAGATTTTCCTAAACAAGATTAGGAAAGAGCAAGAGGTGATTTTGTAGAGTCACATCTTTCTTCAATGGTTAGTTTTGTAGCACGTAAGTTAGGAAGAAAGATCACTGCAGTAAGGGACAGTGAAAGTAGTACATACAGTTTATTAAAATATAATAACATAGAAAAGCTGCATTGTTTCCCTTCTAGAGGTCAGTTTTATTAACATTGGTGTCTTTGAGTATGATAGGATACAAAGAGAGCTGTCACACTCAGGTGAAATCATACCATCATACTCATCTGACAACAGACTGATCTTCCCTGAAGACTGAAGTGTGTGATGGCAATTCCAGAGGAGCAGGGGGGAGCTGCACCATATGCTAGACCCCAAACTAGCAAGCTGCCCCTCAACCTGACCTATTTCATCTGCTGAAAAATGCTGCTCTTCCATCACAACACAAAAACCCAAAACATGCTCTATTCAAAATTTGTTCCCCAAGAAGGGCATTAAGAGGGGCTGGGTCCCAGGCAAGTGGCAAATGAATATTCATGCTTCCTTCCCCCCCTTTTCTATTTCGCATATGCTAAGAATTGCAGTACAAAGAGTTCTAAAAACCTGTGTATAAAGATCAAATTGCTATGAAAACGTCTCAGAACTTGTAAAATAGTCTTTGTTGCTGCTGGCCTTTTTAATAATAAAAATAGGGTTTAAAGTCTGGTCTTGCAGCAAGCAGGAATCTCTAGGGTGACACAATAACCATTTTAGTTAATCTGACCTGCAGCAGAAATCAAGAAATAAGGTACATTTTAAAGTCCTTCCTTATAGTGAAATGGCATTTGCAGCATGGCTGTAATCACACAAAATGAAAGGTTTTAAAATTGACCTCTCTGTTCTTCACTCAATCCTCTGAGAAAAGTATTTTTTTCCTACTCACAGAAATTCTCTCACATCTCATACCTCGCATTTCAGAAAATACGCAAAATCTATTTTTACTGTTACACCAACGACATTTTGGAGGCACTTTAATATAAAAAAATAAATTTCAAGTTGTATAAGAAGACAAGAAGTACTTCAGCTATGAAATGCTGAAACTTTTACTTAAAGCAATACTACAGATTGGTTTTAAACTCTATTGGTTACCAAGTACATGATAATGTAGCTGCCTGCTTTATCAGAGCCTCAATAATGCAAGTTATGCAAATTCCAAAGTTTTCCCTTAAGAGAAAGAATTCCTTAAACACAACTGATGAAAAGTGTACACTGCTACAAATAAAGTCAACTAATTCACAGCAGCTAATCCATGATGTGTACAGCAGAGGGTGGCTGTATTATCAAAGGTGGGGAAAAAAATTCAGTTATCTAGCTGAATACAAGTTCACCTTGGAAAAAGAGTAGATAAAGTCTTCGTGCCTGGTCACACAGTACCCTGGACAGGATTCAGATATTTGATATAAGCTTTCATAGAGGACAAAGTACATGAAACATTTGCTCTCTAGATCCTCAAAAAACGGTTTTACCAGGGAAGGTTTTTCTACAGGTAGAAATGAGATCACCTATCCTAGCCAGGGCTCACAGAGCAGTAACAGGGCTGAGGTTAAAGAAAAGCCCGACAGCAGCCCTTGTCCAGCAGATGACATGCCATCATCGTGCTGGCATGAGAAATTCATACCACTGTCTGCTTCTGCAGGCACTTCAATATACAAAGTACTAGGAAACAAATCTGAGGAGCAGAGAAAAGAAATCTCTCTTCATTTGAACACTAGGAACTTTTGCCTGGGGAAAAAAAAAAAGCCAAAAAATTGTCTTGGCGATGCAATAACAAATAAATACAGCCCCATGGATGTAAATGAGCTCAGAAAAAATGCTGGCAAGACTGATGTGGCTAAACACCACAATTCTGGACTTGGTTATAATTAATGTAAGAGAAAGACTTAAAAGTACATGTACAAGATACTGGGTTTAATATTAAGTAAAAAGTGGAGATGTCTCCACATATGACATTACAGGCAGATAGAGTACAGGACAGATTAAATAAATATTTAAACTAACAGAAGAACTGGCAGGAAAGGAAACCAGGGAAGGCTGAAGACAACTTAATGTATGCCTAAGGGTTATGTGTGCTATCCAGCAATAAGTACATCAGGAGTAATAAAACCACTAAAGTAGATGAACAAGAATTTTTATAAGACTTGCGGGGGGGGTGGGGGGAGAAAGGAATATAGGCATACAAAAGGGACAGAAGCTCCCAATCCTATCAGCTTCCCCAATAAAGAAACTAAACAATAAATTAACAAATAGTAAAAGTCAAAGCCAGTCAAAGAAACTGTGACCAAATTTCAATGTCTAACTATTTTTAGCTCGCATCTGTAAAGAGAAACCTCAGGACCTATCTGAGCCTTTTATTGCTTTTACTGTGTATTTTTAAAGAAGTAAATACTGAGGTGCCTTTTTAGTGGGTCCGCTTATCCCACTGAAATGACTTTTCTCTTTTTTGTATCCATTCTCTCTTTTTGACCAGCTTTTTCAAGCAAGGTTTCACTGGGTTTCATTATGTCCTCTGTTTAGCTTTGAAAGTTGTCTACTGCTCTCAATCACTTCTCTCTTCATTGTCTTTGGAAGAAAGAACTGCGTTTTTTTTCACATTCCCTTTAAGCATTTTAAGGAACTTGAGAAGAAAATGAAAAATAAACCTTAAAATCTGCTTTCAATCCCAAGCCTCTCACACTGGTTGTCATAAAGCTCAATGAGCATTACCGCCTCCAGCCTCTACCTTTCCTATACAAAATTTTCTGCCCTACAGGTTGAACACGGCTGAATAGCAGACTTCTCATATGGGGGACATTCTCTGAGGAAAACTGACACTTGGAGGCTGCATATTTAAACATTTACCATCCTCTCCTCCTGCCTATAATGCAATTTCTCTTCTTGCAATTGCTTCCTTTCAAACTGTTTTAATTAGCCATACAATTAGTTTCCACTGACTTTTCCCTCTGTTGTAATTTAGATTTAACAGCAGAAAGGCAGAGTAGTATGCACTGGTTTGAAATGCAGTCCTGACTTATAATACAGCTGTATGTAATACTGCAGATTTCTTTCAGGTTAATATCCCACATATCAGCTTCAGTGGCAGAACAGGCCCTACCGTGGCTGTGTGCCCCAAGACCAGGTGCTTGGCCTGTCTAAAAGGGTGCAATTAAATGTTCTGGAGAAAACAGAACCTTTTTGCAGGATATCCATGAAGTAATCTATCCATAGGAGGAGGAAAAAAAATTCAGATAATTTGAGTTGATATTTCCTAATATATTTAATAATTCCACACAAGGAAAAAATCCAGGGCGCACAGTGACTTCCTGACCCCTTATTTTGCCCACTCTTGGTAAGAATTTCCTGTGTGTTGGAGTGTGTATTTCCTTCTACTAGTTTTTTGGTTTGCTTAACCATTATTGATACATTTCTATGTTTTCTAGGACACTTGGAACATGATTTCCCTTGTGCAGACCCATCAGCTTTCCTTACTTGGAGACCCATGGCGGTTCTTGGGTCTTCAGCATCCAGCATCAAGCTCTCTGTGTGCTTTCAGACACTGCTTAGGCTAATTTTGCTGCAAGGACAAGAAACACTCTACAGCACCCTACACCAATGCAACATATTCCATCAGCAGGCAGGTTTGTCAGTCTCATCATGCAGTTCACCGAACACTTCTTGGCAGACAACTCTCTGGTTCTTCATTATCATTTTCTTTTTGTACTTTCAGCCCTAGATTTTCCTCTATTAGCAAATTTCTAATCTAAGGCCATACTTAAAACCAGTTATATGTCCATTCTCTCTGTCTCAGACAAACTGAGAAAAGACTATTTGCAAATCCAAGAATACACTTAATGGGGTTTTGTGGGGGGACTGTTTTTCACTAAAGATATTTGTTACCATCTTTCAGGTAGATGGTTTTAGGGTATTAGATGCAGTGTCTCAGCTGCTCTTTTTTTACATTCCTTCAAAACACCAGTATGAGTGTCACAAACAGGCACTCTGTTTGCTTTGTAGCTCGCCCAATAATCTAGCATGTTGTGGAATTTCTATTCCTGACTTTCTACAAGACTTGTAACACACCAAATCTCTGATGATTGCCCTTTGTAATTTGTAAGGCTACATTGCAGCTAATAAAATTTATGTCTCTTTGATTATCATGGTTTGGTTTTTTGGTTTTCAAAACATGCAAAAGCAGGTCAGAAGCACTACCAAACAATAAATTATATAAATCAGGTAATTAAGCAGAAGCTCTTAGGATGCCACTGAAGACTCATAAAAAAGCCAATTGATAACAACGAGGTCTTGTTTTGTTTGCAGCATCCTGTACTTGCTTTTTTGAGAGGTTATGGTTACCTTCTGCCCTTCCACAAGAGTGGTCTTAAATAATTTGAACCATTGGGTCCAGAAGGCTAGATAGAGAAGCATCACAAGAGCAAAAAGAAAACAGCTTGAAAATGTGAGTTGGAGGTGGTAGGACAGCAGCAAAGAATCAAGTTACAGTAACTTGTTATCTGAGAGTGTGAGAGGAACTAATGGAGTTAGAAGGTTATATGAACTAGGAAAAAAAGATGGTAACTGTTGAAAAGATACTAGAAAACAACTAAAATTCAGTAATTACTATGCAAGACCAAGAATGCACTGGAATCATGTTGGCTCTTTGATGTTTTTTATAGGGGTTGTTTTGTCTCTACAAAAACCCTAGGGTTTGCCATTTTCCTCCCAGTCAGTTGATACTAAAGGTATTGAATTTTCTCAGCATCTCATCTACTGCCATCTTGTATCTGTGTCAAAAAACGCAGGAGTGGATCAAGCAGGCAGGAACAAGGGAGTGGGAAGATCTGTGCAGTCGCAAGTGAACAGAGCTGTTGAGAGAGCAAGGAATGGGGCAGGCAAATCTGCTGCCCATCAGGTGCTTGCTCCACACACTCCTCCCCTAGCTCAAGATGCAGCTGCTCCCCTTTATGCACTGACAGACGCCTCAAGGTGACACAAGGTAAGAGCAGGGATAAAGGTGACTACTATGGAAATAAGCAAAGATGCTCTCAGTAAAATACCTCTTCACCTGCTCAGCCCCAAGCAGGTATCTTGCCCAGATACATTCTGAAGGTTTGCCCAGGCTCAGCCTGAAGCCATACTAAAAAAGCACGCTCACTTTTGAAGACGATGGACAGAAGTACAAAGAAATTGGGAAAAATTCCTTCACCAAAAGGGTTGTCAAGCATTTAAACAGGCTGTCCTAGGAAGTAGGTGAGTCACCACCCTTGGAGTGATCTAAAAAATATTTAGATGTGGCACTTAGAAACACGGTTTGGTGATGGCCCAG
Source organism: Peucedramus taeniatus (assembly GCA_013400575.1). Classification (NCBI taxonomy): domain Eukaryota; kingdom Metazoa; phylum Chordata; class Aves; order Passeriformes; family Fringillidae; genus Peucedramus; species Peucedramus taeniatus. The sequence goes on from WBNO01009679.1 coordinate 272,223, forward strand.
GACTTGGCAGTGCTGGGTTAACAGTTGGGGTCGATGATTTTAGAAGTCTTTTCCAACCTAAATGATTCTAAGGGATCAGAGTTTATATTTAGAATTATAGTACACACTTTTTAATACTGACATTTTTTACAGGTCTTCTGGGATGAACTGTTCATATGGCTGGCATGCACATTTGACAATATCCTACACCTACTCAATTTAGGAAAGCTCATTTCAGGAAAGGGGAAGAAGCCACAGATAAACTATAAATACAGCAACAAGAATCACATTGACTTAACATTTTCTTTGTAACTGGAAGCTTTGTAGAAAGTAGAACAGGAAATAGCAGAAACCACCAAAAAAAAGTCAGGGTTTAATAGTGCAAACATCACGGACAATGAGAGGACTGCACCCTCTCAGTTTGAAGAGGTAGATAAAGCAGAATGTAAAACAGGGGTAATTTACCCAGACTGCAGGAACGCCACTGCACAAAGAGCTGGTCCGTGAGGAGAGCAAGGACAAAATTCTTGAGTGCACAAAGCAGCAGCTTGGGGCAAGCCTTGCAGCTGTCTCAGAAGGAATGTGCACTTTCCATAGGTATTAAAATCTGCTGAAACAGGTGAAAGAGGGAAATAAATACAGACTTAATTCATGGCAAGCTACATAGGCTAAGAATATAGGAAAGTAAATGACTTAGCACAGGGGAAGTTTGAGGCAATAGGTCATGCAAAAAGGGATGAAAAGGTCACAGCAATTATGTATAGCCTTTTGGATAAAAGAATCTACTGCAGAGTCTCTGGATGTACTTCCAGCAATGTTAAGATGTTGCTTCCAGCTACTGGATGACAGCACATCCTGGATTTATAAGTATTCATTGTCAGGATGTACACCCTGCATTTTGGGAAACTGCTTTAGAACATGCTACAGTGCCATTACTCCACACCCTCCTCCCTTCTCCTCGGGGGTCACTATCAACATACAAAAGACAGCTTTGAGGAAGGCAGGTCCATATTAATTCTTAAAGAACTACAAGCAGACAATCAGATCAGGCTTTCCAGCAGATACTCAACTGCAGTGACCTGGAAAGGATCTGATTCCAGCTGACAGAGGTATCAAAGTTTCCAAGTTTGGTTCCTTAGGAGCAGACTATAACCACCACATGACAGGACAGACAGACAAGGGTAAGCCATTTCAAGCCTTCATCCCACTGTATACCATGCTTCTGTGTTACCAGTTTTAGTCTTGGGATATTTGTTGATTATTATTTTGCTCTTATTCCAGTCCTATTCATGTTTGCATTTTTTCAATGCAAATGTGTGCTGACCAGTTTTCTCCAAACTGTCAAGAAAGTGCTAATTTTTTCCAGCTGCATTTGCTCTCATTTCCACTCAATCTTGAGATGGTCTCAGATGAAAAAGCACCACTGGCACAGAAGGTGGGTGTCCCCACTCTCCATGTGAAGCTTGGAGAAGCTTCTGGCTGCCTCATTCTCTGGAGAACAAAGCAGGACAGAGGGCAAGTGAAAACCAACACAAAGATCTGTGTTGCCCCAAGAGGCACATCTGCCTCCTCTTCTTTTGGTGGAGCAGTTGGAGACTGTCACTCTGGGAGCAGCACAGCATGGAGAAACACACAGGACAAAGAGTGATGCAGGTTGTGTTAGTCTGGCACAAGATGAGATGCACTGAAGGAGGGGAACTCAAGACAGAACACGAAGCACTAAACTTATATGCCTTCTCTGCTCTGTTGGCTCCTTTTTTTGTACACCACTATGCCACTTCTTAAAAGAGATCTCATGAAAAATGTCAGTGAATCTAATCTAACCTTCTTTGTGTTCTAAATATGCAAACAACAGAATATTTTTCATGATCCTACACATTACTGTTCAGAAAACAAGAGAAAAGAAGCTGCATAAATGAATTACTTTGCAGTCTTTATTAAAAGAAAGTACATCTAGAAACGATCAGATGATGCAGAGGTAAAGTCACCTACAAAACAAGACAGATTAGCATCATCCACTGATTGTTGATCCTGATGGCACTAGAGGCAAACTGGGAAAGGCTTTAGGGCAACTTTGTACTCACAGATTGTAGGAATGAAGAGTTATAAGCAGAAACAAAGAATTAAAAGATAGATAGCAAAGCAAGTTCCTTCTCTCTCATTTTACAAATTTTGTCTACTATGGTGCAAATTCAGAGCATTGATTCAAATACTATTTTACTGGATTTCCATTTGTTTTGCCTGGGCCCCTACATTAATCCAAACAATAAGGGCCTTTAAAGCATTCATAAATAACCTGCTGCTGCTGGCACCTAGGAGCCAAGTGCAGCAATGTTAAGCAACAACAAATTTCATAGTTCAAGAGGCACAGTTAAGGAAAAAGGTTGCTCAGAAAATCACTCTCATTTAGCACAAAGATCCTTAAAAATTGCATGAAATCAGTCAAGTAACTATAGAAACCAATTTCTTCAGCTCTGTATCACACGTCTCACACCTCAATTGTCTTTATTATCGTCTGCTGTCAGATCCTTAATCAGAAATGTGAACAGGCTTGATGATTTATTCAGCAGGGACAAGAATCTGTAGGTCAAGTGAAAAATTTCACACACACATACACACACACACATCTTCAACCTTAGGTACTTTCATTTCATTCTGTTCCCAGTAGCTCTGGGGGCAACTCCAGTGAGATCCAATATTAAGGCTCAATTAAAATAAGCTCCAATTAGTGGAGCTTTTTTCTCTCAGGCTAGAAAAGTCAGGAAATGGATATTGGGAAATGTAAAAAGTCAGCTACTGAGAGGAGGCTGCAGACATAAATGAACTTATTTGTTGATTTCTACAGTTGCTATGCAGAGGCCTCTGGGAGTAAAAGCTTAACCAGTCTAAGCTATAAACTAAAACCCCTGCAGCTAAACATGAACTGTGTGAAACAAGGGCTCCATTCCAGAACAGAAAACTGCTGGGCCCAGAAAATTAAAAGCCAGAGGCGTTTTCCATTTAAAACTAAATCCCAGTACCGCCTCCCAGCCAAAGAATTATAAGCAGTATCAGATTTACAAAACGAACAATTACCCTGGAAAAATGTAGCCTATTGTACAGTCCCAGATGCTAAATCTCAAAGTTTCTTTTTTTTTTTTTTCCTAATCCCACATTATATTCCTACCAAGTGTACTGCTGCAGTTTACAAAGGACTGTTTCGAGACAGGACTGAAACTGCAAAAATAAAATGTTAAAAAAAGAGAGCTCATAATTCATTGACCTCATTTGAAGCACTGCCCTTGCCTGTGGCAGTTCCTGTCCTTCCCCAAGGCCTCTGCAAATGGTATGCAGCAGCAAAATAAACCCTGACCTAATTGCCAGGACAGGGCTGCCAACCTTCTCTCAACACACAAAGGCAAGCATGGTAACTGGAAACTCCTACCTCTTTCGCTTTCTGCTTTAACCGCAGTTGCTCTGGATCTTCTTTATTGGAACGGCTCTACCAAAGGAAGAGGAAAAAGATTGAATAGAAATTACTGGCATCCAAACACCATCCTATCTGTTAAATATTTAATAAATGACAGTTTTCTCTGGTGATTGAAAGATTTAGCTCCAGGGGTGAATGCCTCAATCCAGACTGGCTTCCATCCCCCTCCACGCACATACGTGCACACCCCTCCTCATCTGGGCCGGCTGCCTCTGCTCTAGCCAGAGGCAAGATTAAGCTGAAAATGATGCTAACACTGTCAGTCAGGTCCAGTCTAGGCATGATGTTGTTCATGTCAGCAGCAGACACTTAAAAAGGACAGGAAGTATAGGAAAGAAAGGGAGTTCTATTCGTGCAAGCACAACACTGTTCCTTCAACTCTAGATTAGGTTTCCACCAAAGGAGCTTCAGAATTTGGCTTGAAACAAAACCAAAAGGAAAGAATCAACAGAAGATGCTCAAGTCACAGCTGATGAAGCAACATCTACTGTTGTAGGCTTTTTTTTCTTCCTCTTCCTGTGGGGAAGGAAGAGAGAAGAAACTGTACTAGTAACAGCTCCATCAGGGGTTCATGGATGCTGTGGTACCAGCTCCAAGGCTAGCCCTCTGAACTTGACTACAGAAAACAAATATATCTGCAAGGGTGGTGGATCTCACCAGGCTTCTGCTTCAGAGGCAAAAAAAGGAGATACAGGAAGGACATTTATAGATTTTTACTTCATTTTGACCAGTAGAAAATAATCTCAAAACAGTAGTTCACCCCACCACACATTTCAAAGAACTCTTGTGGACTTCTAAAGAAATTTAAATAGGTTAAATTCTTTTCTGTATAGCCTCAATTGTCCTAAACATTATAGATTTTCAGTGACAGAATTAATGGTTACTATATTTAAAGCAGAAGTAGAAGAAAACTGAGGATGATCACCAATCTAAAGGACATGACTACTTCCTTGGAAACATAAGAGTCTTACCTTGGCTGCTCGAAGCAACATTTCACGTTCCTCTTCATCTTTTCTCTGCTTTTCGAGGTGATCGAGCTTCTCAAGAAATCTCAGTTGTGCTCTGGTGTCACTACATACGATGTACTTATCACTCCCCTGAGAAAAAGAACTTTGTTATAGACAACCAGGAGCTGATAAACCAAATGGGAACAATGTGAGAAGAACAACATCATTTTTCAAAGCTGAAAAGTGTGGGCTGTTTTATAAAGACTGCATGTGGTAGGTAGTCATTTACACATCTCCTGTCCACTGAAGCATGTTTCCAGGTGTCTGTGACTAGTAAGAGGTTATTGAATGTGTCATCAACAACATCCAGTCTATACTGACTATAATAAGAAAAGTCTTCCCTAACCTTAGACTAAAGAAATTTTGTTTTAAACCACCAACTTGATATCCAATAAACATGTCAGGAAAGAAAAAGGAATTGTAAAGCAGCAGGGCATAATATCTTTTCTCCTCTGAAGAGAAAAAAAAATAGAATTTGACATTATAAGCTTCTAGTGCTTTGTGTTCTAGTTTCAGCCATTTAATGCAGAAGTTGAAACGAGCATCACCTGGTATTTCCAAAGAGATGATTCATGTACTGGAGGGGTGGTCTAGAACCAGTTATAATGAATCTTAGGGGTGAAGAAGGTGAAATATATTATATACGGTTTATTATAGCTTTAAGAATACGTATTTTTGCCATTATTGCACTGAAAGATCAGTGAATCTTTCAAGTCCCAGTATAGTTTATGTTGAAAGGTAACCTAGGAAAGCCATCTGGTCCAGCCACCTGGACAAAGTTGGGCCAGTGAATACTAATGATTAGTATTAGTCCAACTAATAGTTTCAGTGCCTGTGTGTCCAATCACTGGACACACAGGCACTGAAACAGGACTGAGGTCCTTTTGGTTTCAAGAATAGCAATCAGTAGTTTATTTCACATTCTATTTTTGCCCCCACTGGGAAGCCTGAGTTGACATTTACTTTAGCTCAGAAAGGCAGAGAAAGGAAAAATCCAAAACATGGTCAACTGGCAATGAAAAGCTTGGTTCTACTACTCTGCTCTTCCAAATACAGACTTCTTTAGCCATGTGTTGGCCAGATGGCAATTAGGCAACACAAGACAAGGAGCCCATTCTAGATGAGGCATGTCTGTGCCACCTGTTTGTACTAGTTTTTAGTGCACGTCCTACAGCTGTCTTCTTTCTCTGTTACTTTGTGAACTTGTTTATTTTTTACCTGAGAAATTTATCCTGGGGCATTTATCAGCCAAAACCACTATGTACTTTCGGCAACTCTTCATTCTATCTTACATCAATCTCACACTGTAACGAAACAATTCTGACATACAACTATTCTAAAAGAAGCACAAGATATTTTACAACTGTATTTTAGGCAAAGTTATATGTTAAGTATATGGATGGACTATCCATGACTTCAGTTACTCAATTCTTAGTTTTCATGGATACTATACTCAGACTCTTCTTCTCACACCCAGTTGTGCATCATAAAAAGACAGAAGGAAAGTAAAAGTTTTCTTGAGGAGCACTATTGTCTCCTAATCTGAATTTTCACAATCGAGTCAGAGCATGAAATCAATCCCTTTTCTGGTATTACATTTGGTCCTTTTCAATGAGCCACCTCATTGTCACGTATTATCAACTGTGGCTCAAAACACACCATATGCTGCAACCAGAGACTTTCCCAAGCAGTGTCTGTGGCTCTGCAAAAAAGCCCAACAAACCTTTTCCTCTCTTCTGTCACTGCTCAAGTCTTTTTTAACCGCTCCTCACAAAGCATTCGCTATTTCTGAGTCACTCTCAGTACATCAGTACAACTTGTTTTGAAGCAGCAGTTTATAATAATCCACCACCATGCCACAATCCTTTTAAAAGGACAAAGAAGAAAGCTGTAGTACCAGAAGATTTTTTCTTTCCAAAGTTTAGAGGTGTTTAGCTTTGGAATAGCCAGATATTTACACATTTTAAGACAAATCCATGACCCTGTACCAACCAGCAATGTAAGTCTCTCAACCAGAAGCTCCCCAATGCACTACCATGAGTTTATATGGGACAAGAAATAGGTGCTTCCATTACAGTATTTCAGCTCATCACCTGTTTAAAGATAGCTTATTTCAGGCATTTTTAAAAGAGGAAGACCTGCAGTTATATTTTGTCCTACTCAATGAACTTCTCTGTGGTCATTTAGCAGGGAATTGCTGAGACAGAAAACATGACATTGTGCCCCTGTTCATGACTTGTAGCCAGTGCTGTTATGATGAAGCATTATCACCCACATCCTATGGCCCTACAGATAATGTTTAGTGTTGTGGCATTTCAGTGCTACTTCATGAGGGGAAAATGTTGTCATGGAGCATCATTCATAGCTCAGCACCACACTATGCCTCTCAGAGCCATGAGCTCAGGGGCTCCAACCACAGGAGCATGGCAGCTGTTTCATGCTGGGATGAATCCACATAAAAACCCTTTCCCTTTATGGTCTTCCAAAGGCTCTATACGAGCACTGCAGCAAAAGCTGCATCACAGAGAGCAGCTCCCAACCATCTGAAAGGCTACTCCTACTCCACATAAAGAGACCACCATCATAGTTTTATCCCAATTAAGTCACTGACTTCCAGTTATCATTTCTTTTCTTAAATTTAACAAAAAAGGACTAAAGTTGACAAGTCTACATGATGGCATAGCATGAAGCTTTTACCCTGCCAATTCACTCTCTCTGCAGGGCTATCTATCAAATGAAAGCTGCTAGGTATGAGCTGAGCAAAGTGGAAAGAAGAGTTTCCTGAGTATGATCCCATGAATTACTGGCTTTTTTACACCAACTCCTACCCTAACAATAGTTCCTTTGGTTTCACCACAACTACCCCTATTACTGTCTTTTTGTAATGAAGATAGGCCGCTACAAAGCCTTATGGAGCAACCACCCAATACTCCTGGAAAGACTCTGGAAATTTATCTGACACAAACAGAACCCACATTGTGCAGGGTACCAATCAAAAGCCATGAGGGAAAAGAGAACAGGGGGTAAGCACCAGGGCAGACAGAATACAGGGCTGTATAAATACCTATATTAATACATAATGTGACTCCAGCACCCTGCAGTGTTCTCTTCTTGAACTTAAGATTTCTAAAAGCCTGTCAGCATCTCTCATAATGACATTACTCACAAAGGTAATCCTGTAGGACACTCCTCTGTCACGTAATACCATCTTCCTAACAAAAGAGGGTATCTGTGCCTCTAAGATTACTGTGCCCGTTACTTTTGATTTTTTTGTTTGTTTTGCTTTTGAGAAAAGAGGAAAAGAAAGCCAGCTTATTGCAATCTTATAATCTTATCATTGCTTCTAGCAATTCAATCAGACAAAACCCTGTTTTTCTATTGCTTTAGTTCAATGAGAAAGAAACTAGCCCTATCCAGCCTACTGTCCTATCCAGCCCACAGAAGGAAAAGGAAAACCATTTCCTTCTGTTCTTCATGTCTGCAAGACACTATATCCTACTGGTTACTCTGGACTTCAGCTTCCTCCTCACTTTTGCTCACAAGCTCAATTGTACCTCCCACTTTGGAGAAAAAAACATACAACATGTGCAGATTTATGAAGTATTTTAATACAAAACTCTGTGCCTGTTCTGCATTGAGTTTCTTTTCTATTACATCTTCTTCTGGCAAGGAACAGAATACTTCAACTGCTCCAGAAAACACCATAAACACTCAGAAGTTTCTAAAGAGTTGCTCCTCTTTACTATTGCTGCTCCAGTGCTGAAAAGCCTATAAAAAGTGTTCAATACAAAAATAACTCCTATTCCATCAGCTCTTGTTAAATTTCATTAAGTATAAAGTTCTTGTGAAAAAACTCAACCTGAACAAACAGGAAACTAGGAGTTGACAGATACATTTGCTTCTCACTTTTTTTTTTTCTAAAACAGCTTCACATTGAAAGATGTAAGGATTAGTATCTTGCTACTGAATGACAAAAGAAAATAAGAAAGAGCCGGTTTGGCCAGTAAATTACCACTTCTCATTTACACCATACAAACATCTTAAGGGATACCAGCTCACTGGGATACAAAATACTTTGTATTGAATGAAGCTAAAAAAAGACTAAAGATGAAAAAAAAAAATCTTAAGATGAAAAGGGCCTCTGCCTTCATAGAGCATTTTCTAAAAGTAAAATAATCGATTCAATTTCCCAAGGCTTTTTACTGAGCCAATACTCACTGCAATTCCACCAACAGTAAATGCATAAGGAAAACACAAGCTCCTAAAATCAACCCATCATCAAGAGCATTCAAAGTTACCTTTCCATTTACTATGTAAGAGACTTTGTATAACAGCCACCACTGCTATGGAAGAGAAGAAACACATGCATTTAGTCTTATGTTGGGTTTTAAGAGCACCTGTCCAACAAGTCAAATGGAACAGTTATATGCTGGGCTAGACACAGCTAAAAACAGCCTTTGGTAGATCCTGGAACGCAAATGTTGCCTGTGATGTGCCCACACTCAGAAGAGGTTTACCTTCAAGGCTGCAAAGCAGGAAAACTTTGCGCAAAACTTGCTAATGATTTCCTTTACCTTGTGGGTTGATACTCTGTGCCGAGCAATTACAGTTAGTTTTTCCAGGAGCCCTCGTAATCTCTCCCGTGTAGCGTGGGAGATCAAGTTCACAACATCAGAGTTAAGTTCCATAATGTCATGCCTTTTACCTGTGGAAGCAGAGAAAATCCATTACGTGTTTTAGTAGTAGCTGATAATTGAAATAATTAGCACAGCAGGTATTCTGTTCCCCCTGGAAGTCATACCCATTATGAATAAAGGTTTGGAGATTATGATTTTCCTGGTAAAGTCACAACTTCAAAGATCTTAGACATTACATTAATAAAACTTAGCCTGGAGCTTCAGAAAATATAGACATTGTTTCACTTAGCCTCCAGAACCACTCTCCTTGCAAGGTCATTTATAGGACAAAGTTAATAAGAACACAAATCAAGCTTCATGTTCAGGGAGGGGGAGAAGCGGTAGCTGTAGAAATTAGTGCCATATTCTGTTAATTCCAGTAATTAAAAAAATACAGAATTACATTTTGCCCTGCTTGACACCGTGCTTGTTAACAACTCATGACATTTATTTGACGGGCAAGAATGGGTTTTGCAGCGCACTCCAGGCACAGGAGACCCTCCAAACTGCCTCGACCGACCGACACGGGGCAGACAGACCCAACCGACCCACAGCAGCCGCTCGGACAGCGCGGATTCCAGTCCGGCCGGGGTCACCCTGCCAGCACCTTCAACCTTTCCTCTCGGGCTGCTGCCGAATCTCCGCGTCTCAGCAGCTGCGACCGAGGCTGGTGACAGCTCCGGGCAAGGCTGTGCTGGCCCTGCACCCAGAGCTGGGCATCACCTCTGCGACCTTGCTGCGGCTGCAGGCTGCCGACGGAGAAGCCTTCCCATGGCTGACACCATCCATCACTCAGCGCGGCTCCATCGAGACACCTGGGCGGCAGCGGCTTTTCCCTGGTAGGCACGGCAGGCAGCAGTTCCACATGCCTCATACGTTGTACCTGTCAGAAGCACTTTTCCTTGCCCTGCACTGCATTTACAGCAGCTGTAATACTTTATGATGCAATATACAGCACGCCTTCAAAACCCATTTCAGTATTTACTGCCAAGTGAAGTGTTAAGAATGGATAAACAGCGCACTGTAAAAAAACTAATCACCTATTTCATTTGCTTTCACTACTGTAACTGAAAATGAATGACAATCTCACAAGGCAGGGAGAACCCAGAATGTATTCCCAGATACAATCAAAGCATTCCCGTTTGATCAGTAAGCACTGGCCTGTAACTTAACTGAGTGCAAAGCTCATTTTGCTCAAGCACCTTTCAATACTTCCTCTGCAGCTTCTCACTAGACTATCAGATTGCTGAAACACCAACTTAAAGACAAAATAAAATCCCCAAAACCTCAAGACCTCCCTGCGCACATACAGGTTTCTTGATCCAAAGATGGCTTGGTTCAAAAGCAGACATGTTAACTTTCTGAATCGCTCTACTTCCTGGCAACATTCCTTTCCTTGCAAACAAGCACTTATCATTTATGACATAAATTATTGATATTGCTATTATTATTATTATTAATTTGGAACAACTACCATTCCAGCTATGAAACAGCCAGGCTTGTATTTTCCATCTTTCAACACATTGTCCTTACACCCACAACCAGCAAATTATTCTAGAAATACTCTCTCTGTTTTTGCAGAGCTCTCTATTTTTTTTCTTATATCCACTTCTGACGAATAACTGATTTTCTGTTGAGCTTTGAGAACATCTTCTAGGCACCAGGTCTGATGTGCATTTTCCCTTTGCCACTAGTTACACAGCATTTTCTATACTCCATACAGCTCAAGATGACACATCTGGCTGACCGGGGCAGGAGCACCAAGGTCACAGGTAGCACTCGCAGGTTAGGTGCTTGTCACAGGCTAGCTGCTCACTCTGGACTAAGAACCAGTTGTGTGTGGAAACAGAAAGACTTTGTGAACACGTGGTTAAGCCACTGTGACAGAACTGTGACTGCACATTCAGGCTTTCCTGGATGCTCAGCTGTAAAACTCAGTGTTCCAGTACAGCAAGTACCAGACAGAGGACACAAGCAAGGAGCTGAGCAACATGCATCGAGTTTGCTGTCAACAGCAGTGGGACCAGCCAGAGTGCTGCTACACAAATGCATGCTCCCTGCTCTGACATAATACAACATTGCAAAGCAACACTTATTATTTTTGCTCAAAAGGTAACAGCTGAAATGATATCTACACTAGAAACTTCCTGTAACACAGGCATACAATGTACATTCCACAGTATTATTCATTATACAGACAAACAGCTTCGACATCTCTTTTGTATAAAATTAACAAAAGTTTTTCCATGGAGAGAGTAATAAACAAAGCTCTGCTCTGTGTGTATTGGAAGTCTGAAACTTCTTCCTAATGTTAGTCAACAGAGTACATATTCCTGGACAGGCTGAGGAATGCAAAAACTGTTAGGGAAATCAGTGTAATGCACCAAGTTAGAAGCTGCTGAGACAGAAAAGCACATTTAAGTGTTTTGACACTACCACCTTTATGGTTGTTAAGTGTTGCATTAGGTTTAAGAGTAAGAAAGTTGCTCACTTCTCACATGTTAAAGTGGCATCAATTTCTTTTTTCTGGTTGTGCTTCAGACTGTTTCTGTGTACAGAAAACCTTAAAGGACACTTGTTTCCTAGAAGGAAGTGAAAACTCAGTGTTGTAGAAACACATGAACCGAGATGGTAGATCATAATAGTTCCAGGTCCTTCTTCAAAGATTGGAGGCTGGCTGATGAAAGAGGCAAGGAAACACTACATCATACATATCTGCTAAGAGTGCTTTGTTCTCACCTATGTTTAAGATCTTACTCTGAAGAGCTTCCAAAGACAGAAATGGTTCATCTGCGCAAGAGTGAATCACTGTACCAATGAGCTCAGAGTTTGCTGCCAAAATGCAGGCATTCTCCTCACTGAGATTAACCCCAGCCATAGAAGTCACATCATTTAGGTCATCTTCATCTCTACAAAAGAGGAGACCAACATTTTATGCTTTGTTCAGAACAGAAACAAAGAAAAAGTCTCGACTATCAACAAGAAGCTACATTCACATTTCCTATATGAAATATATGTTCAGCGTGGGTGTGGACAGGGAGCTCCTAAAAGCTCTCACACTTCTGCAAGGTGCCTCTGAAACATTAATTTGGCTAATGCCTCAGTTGCTAGGCATGCAAATCCTTTATATGAAACTGAAATTTTGAGCCAGCTTTGAAACCTAGGACTGAGTTAAACCCAGATTAAAAGTTCCCACAACCCCTAACCCTGCATCACCGCTCTTGCAGCCTGAAATTTGTTCTAAAACTAATTCACCAGGTAGAACCAAGTGTGGAATAAAGTTCAATGTTGACTCACTGGACTATAAACAAGCCCATTTTCTAACAAAGATGCATATCTTGCAAACTGAGGCTTAAAGCACAGGCTTATTAGCACAGACACGATCTTCAGTCTTCTTTAGCAAGTTCCCTTAAAACACAGGATACAAACACTCCTTGATTACATACTAGAACCAATCCAGACCTCATACTTTGGATCAGTCCTACCACACTTATGTACATAGCAGGGAAGATGCCACTGCTTCTGAAGCACCATGCCAGAGCTCTAGCTGGCTCTGAATCCATTAGCTGGATTCTCATGTAGCACCTTTGGACTATATGTTCAAAATAAAAACTCAGTTAGGATGAACATCACACAGACTAGCTATCATAGCCTGTGTGCTTCAGCCTAATTTTTTTTTAGAGATCATTTAAGTTAAAATACTGAATTAATCTTATATGGAAAAAGTTTTTGCACTACTTTGGCAGTGAAACAATCCAAGTTTTTATCAAATGAGTTCAGACCATCAAGAGAAAGCATTTTTACTTCCCAGTGTGACAAAGGCCCTAATGGTGGCTTCAGGGATTTAGAACCAATCCTAAACAGACATCCATAATATTAGGACAGATACGTAAAATTACTCAAAATCTGAATGTCTTTTTATGTGGAAAGCACAGAAAACAAAACCAACACACATCCCCCTCCTGACGAGTATTCTCTGGCAAGGTTTGATAAAGTTCACCTTCAGAAAACACTGTGTGGCCTCAATAACTTTTGAACAAGGGGTTAGCCAGAAATTTGTCATTATAAGGTGAAATGATATTTCTTGGAGGCTATCCTTTGACTGACTAGAGGCAGAAGCTGAAGTTATTAGAACATGAGTTGGGGTTGAGGTTAAGCAATACTCAAAAGACACAAGAAAATGTTAGGATATTTTTCTTAAAACTATAGATGCATTTTCTCCTTTGGGTTTGGTTTCAGTATATTTCTATGGAAAAATTATTCTGCAAACTTCCAGTGAGAGACCTGGCCAGAAAAGGAGTCCAGCCTTGAGTCCAGCCTTCTTCTACCATTCCTTCCATTCGTAAGTGCCCTCACTGCTAGCAGTTCCTATATGTGTGTTCAGGGAAAAGGAGATCCAATAGATTCTCAAACCATCTCCAGCTCTTTCTGTCTAACCAGACACAATAGCTTCCCAACCAGGCTTGTGCCCCAAATCCATCATGCTAAGAAAAGCGTTAAATCCCAGGACTGTCAGAACAGTTAGATGTCCACAGCTACAATTTAAAGTTGAAGCCAACAGTGCCAGAACAGCTTCCCTCCTCCTAGCCCTTCTCAACCAGCAACTGAGCAGCTCTAAGTGTATACTCAGGCTCTATCAGCCTAACAGAGATCCTGAACTTTGAACAGGGGTGCCAATGAAGCTTCATGGGATGATAATTGAGTGCTAACTGATCTTCACAAGTACATTCCCATTTCCTCCTCTTAGTGACCACTTCAGATAAGTCTTTGCTGATGGCAGAGACAAGAATCCCACTGAAGCACAGTAACTGCCACAGATCTGTGACAAAATCAGCACAACCAGCAGCAGGAACACACATCAGAAGCTATCGATGCTGGAACCTGACATTACTCCAGTGGAACTGTTTATGGAATCCCAGGAAGGATGCTTGCATCCCAGGTACAACTGCATAGCATGCAGTTTCAGGAAATCATTTTTGCTCTTAATCTCGCCACACACTCAAAACACTCAAGTAAAGAGCAGATAAACTTATATAATGTACATCTATCCATTTTTCTACATAGAAAAGTTTCATTTCTTTATATCCTGCCTTTACCAGGTTACTATTTTCTTGATTATTTCCATGCACAGTCTCTCAAGTGTGCACAAGCATACAAGAGTTTAAATGCAAGCAGACATCTCTACCTGTACTGTTCTTCAGTACCAATTCTAACTGTGAGACAGTTAGAATTAAAAATTCACAGTTTTTCACTGTGAGACACAAGTTTGCATAAAGTCAAGCTTTGATGAAATATATGAAAACACTCTTGCACTTATTTTACTTAACCCAAAGAAATTATCGCTATATTTCTTAGAAAAATCCTCACTAAAGATTAATGGAAGTTTCAGAAGCCATGGTAAGTTCATACTTTTTACTACTCTTTTTCCTTTGTTCAAACAAACTTCAATCATTTTAAGTAAGGTAGCATGTACTTTGAGTAAACTGTAGAAATCATTCTGCTAAGGTGATAAATTAAAAATATTAGAGAGTGTACACAAAGGTGTTTCTGATGGATACTGACTTGCTTTCACTTCCAGCAATCCCTCCACAAAGCCCCTTTTCTGCACCACTTCCTTTAATGCTCTTTACATTTGCTCATGTCACACTCAGAAATGAACAGGAACAACTCACCCAGCTGTTATAAGCGTCCAGTGATTTAAGTTTACTAGGACAAGGTGGAAAACAGAACTCAGGAGTTCTGAGCTATACACCAAAGTCAGGTTTGACATTTCTACTGGATATTCACTGCAAAAGAAGCCCAAGCAATGCAGATGCACCTCACATCTCTGAACTTGCCTGCTGCCTGAAAAGTGAGTCTGTGGCACCCTCTGCTGTCTGATGACCGCACTTGTCTCCTGAATCCCCCTCCTCACTCCATTTTATCCAAGAGCCAAAGGGAAAACTAGAAAGACACACTGAACCCCAACCTCTTTGCACCATCCCTGACAACTACCCAGGCCAGAACCATTCCAGCCACACCAGAAAGCTGCATGTGCTTTGGAGAACAACTCTATTAACAGAATAAAGTCAAAACAAATATTCAAAGATGAAATATGAGATTTTTTTTTTCCAGAGTGTTCTAGCATACACTTTACAGAAACATGTAGATCAGCTTACAAAAATCTTGATTTTTTTAAAAACAGACTATTTCTTGACATGCCATGGTGCAGTGTCTATGCTTAGCTGAAACAACATCTAGAAGGTTGAAATGCTTTGTGTTTTGTTGGGTTTTTTTTCCGTTTCTTTGCTTGGGGGGCAGGAAATCATCACTCTTGCTACTACTTATCTCAGGCAACATAAACCAGCGTGTTAAAGAACAGAGAAGGTCAAATTGCAGCTAATCAAGTACAGCTTAGTGAGTAGAACATCCTCAAATCCTAAGCTAGCCTAGTCACACAGTGGCAGAGGGAGTCAGGCTCAATGCACACTGCAATGAGACTGCACAGTACGAGCACTCTGTATAATCACATCAGTTACAAGACACACTCTCTCTGCTTGCAACAAATCTCCTCACAAAACCTGAAAGCAGGCCATGGTGCCTCTCTGCCTCACACATGATCAGCAGTTGACTGATCACAGGTAAGAAAGTTTGATTATAGCAGAGAATAGAAGAAACACCAAGGGTGTATCCAAAGAGAAATTCTGCTGAGACAAGAGACTCAACAAAGAAAATTTAGGGTGAGTTAAGAGATTTCCTGTCTGAATTCTCATGGATTTATGTTACTTTGAAGATCACAATCCAAAAGCAAGAGAATTCTCTACTGAATGACATTGTAAAAGCAGTTTTTTATCTACACTATGAATTTAACAATTCAGGGAACACCTTGCAAGAATTCAAATTTCTCATGTAAGACAGCTAATATATTCCATTTGGAAGATCACAAAAAAGTTTCTTTATTTTTGCGTATAAGTTTGTTTATTGTTGCTTTTTTTATTAACAATATTTATGAAGGATTTTTTTTAAACATCACTACCCAAAATTACATCCCACATTACATTCTAAAGTATATTTCATAAGACCTTGAGGCAGATAAACAGAGCTATTGCTTTTATATGAGCTTTTCATTTCAGCTTCTGGCAACCACTGTTTTTAAGTGTTCACTGTAGTCGGTATGTTACTGTAAACAGCAGCAGCTTTCTCTCTATACCAGAGCACTCAAAGCTGCAGCTTTCAACAGATGATAAGTCAACTGGTCAACAAGATAGAGGTGTCATCATGTCTGCTTTTTTCCCTTGGAAGAGCAATGTCAAACTTGCCCTGAAGTGTTAAGACCAACAATGCTTATGGCAGTCTGTATCTCTGTTCCAACATCACACTTCATAGCTGCAAAAATAATTTTTGCTTTTGAGAAGTTAATCAGTTGCCAGAACTAAAAGTTTTAAGCACTCTTGCAATCTAAAGGCCTAGAGAATATGTTAGAAATCATGAACAGAGATGTAGTCAAAGACTTTCACCCGTAGACACAGGAACAAGCTTGTAAGAGGAGCTAATAAAAGATTCTGAAATGCAGCACAGAGCTTTAGACAAGTTACAAGCCAGTTCAAGTAGCAGTTCAATGCTATCAGACTATATGCAAAAAACAGGTTCTATCTGCTTTAATCCTGTTGAGAGACTTTACTACAAGATAACTAGATTAGTAATTGTATTCATAGGATGGAAAACATGTCAGTGAAAAACTGACACAAAACCAACCTCACCAGGACAGTTTTCTTACACTAAGAATAATTAACATCTGTGTAGAAGTTTTAAGGTTACCCATTGCCCATGAGTATTGTGACATGAAAAACATGTATTAGAAAAAAAGCTTCTGAAGAAAGTTGCTATTATTTGGGCTCCATTCCCACCTCTATACTTATTTCTTCCTTTTGGTCCTTTCTATACTTAACTTCCGATATTGTTCATTTTTACCTGAAGGATGCTCCATTCTCTTTCATTTTCACTTTCTGAACAGGAGATGCTTGAAGCGATAGGATTTTATTTCTTGGCAAGGTAATTTGCTTCAGAATGGAACCTAAAACAAAACAAAGAACATGCTGTAGTAGAAAGCAAAATGCTAAGACAACTGGTGAGTTAGTTCATTATTCTACATAAGGCTACTGCAGACTCAGTAACAACTGAGTCCATCTGAAAACCAGACACTCTAGAATTTTACATTCTACAAGTTCTGTAGGGCCCAAAGCCTCACACAGTCTCAGCAAACACCCTCCCTTCTGTGCTGACCAGGGACATATTTCAGTGAAAACTGACTGGCTGAGACAAACTCTTACTGTGCATCAACCTGAACCTGTTGAAGGAAAAAGCAAGGCCTCATGAAGCAATGCTCAAAATCATCAGCTTAGAGGAAGTTCACTGCAAGGAGCTCAGTAATAGTATTTTAACAAGTACAAATATTTGATTGACGTGCTCTTTACAAGTGCCAGAAGTAGACGTGACATTGATTTTCTCATCAGAGCTCCAGACAGTAAAGATGTTCAACTTAATGCACAAAGCTGGCTGCTCCTGACAGACAGCCACCTTCTTGCATTCCTACAATATACCAAGAGCCTGCACTTATTTCTATATCTCAGCAGTCCTCCCCCTTCTCCATGAAAGAGGTTCCTGCACTTTACCTGCAGGAAACTGGCTGGTTTGAACAAGTGTATTCAGCGGCATCTTCTTCTCAGCAGGTGTCTGTAGGGTGAGCACTGAGGGCTGGGGGAGCGTGGATACTTGCTTGACAATGGTTCCCGATGGTTGTTGGACTACCTGGAAGTGGAATATCCAATATCAACAGTGAGAAGAGCTAAAAATATAGAGAAGTAAACAGTATCAATGTTTCCATTTAGCCAGAGTGCCACTGGGCAGGTAAGCTTGTCTAGTTTTCAGTTTAAAGCAAACAGCATGCTCAGAAAAGACTTTTTTTTTTAAACTTCATGTCAAGAAATCTTAACAAGTGGTAGTGAACTCTAAGCTCATTCAGTGAGCTCTAACAGACACTTCACCCCTATTCTCTACTGATAACTCTATTAGACAAGTGTCACTAATTATCACACAAGCCATTACACTGAGAGGCTTTCCTCTATGTCAATCCTGCTCAGCAGGCTAACTATTAAAGAGTGAGTCTGCCAGCAACTTCAAAAGGGTAGGTATCACAAACACCTACTCAAAAAGGGAGAACACCAAAACAACTGAAGTCTTGCACAAAATACTCTACCTGCTAAGAATAAACGAGCAGATGCCAAAAAATTACTGATGTGTTTTTGGAATTGCAACATCAATTGTAAATTGAGAAGCTGAGTTTCAAAGTGTTAAGCTAAAATACACTAAACAGTTGCCAGGAACAAGAAGTACTAAATAGCAACACCTATAGCAAGTAGAGCCTCTACACAAAGACATCAGTACACAGCTGAAGGCTAAAAAGGAAGGCAGTTCATAGTTTTGTTTAAAGAGGCTCTTCAAAGAAACAAAACCAGACAGCAGGATGTCATCACAACACAGACCTACAGGCACAGCCCATAAATACTAATCCTTCCTCTTCAGGGGGCAGCTATTAAAATGCAAGAAAGTAATACAATTGCAGCATCCCTAAAAATCTCACTTCTAAGCCTCCTAGCTAGCAGAATGTGGGCTTCAGCTTTGATACATCTTTTAAAAAGTTCTTGATTACAGGCAGTATAAAGATGTTACTTCACCAAAGCATAAAATCAACATCTTCAGACCGAATCCTATTTTTTTAGCAACAAAAAGCTAACAAAGAAAATGTCAGGGTCAAGAAGCCATTTTTCTCCTCTACATCTCTTATTCTTACTTCAGAAAGTCTAAAGAGTGCTTGTACAGCAAGACTGCACAAGTGTAATTAAAGAGCTGACATTTACAATACTTCAGAAATTAGGCTCTCTCCTGTCACCTAACTTTTCCTCTATTAATAAATATCATCAACATAAGCATCACACATTCACAAAAAGAGAGAGGTACTTTGTGTATCAAAGAGTCAAGACACCCTCTCAACCATCTCCATATTGGTATCATTAAAGCTTAGCATAGCAGCAGTAATAGAATAACTGATCTGAAATTGGTATCAGAAAACCTGACAGAGAGTTAACGTTAAGGTCTTAAGGAGGAAAGAAGATCTTAACGTTAAGGAGGAAAGAACTACAGGAATACATGCATATGAGGTTCACATATGCAGCACTTCTTCATGGAGTAGAACAGATGCTAACATTTACTTCTATGTGTTTTTCCAAAAAAAAAAAAAATCTCAGAAAGATCCGGCTTTCAAAACTGCAAGTTGTGAATAATGGTAGCAGCATCTTTTGTGAGTTCAGGTAGTAAATGAGGAGCCAACCAGCTTGGACACACTCCTCACAGGCTCCACTAGCACTAACACACACCTACAGATCCTCCTTAGCACCAGCAAGAACAATGCTTCATCTTCACCATGCAAAACACTGGAACAGCAAAGGAGAAAACATAAGCATCCCAGGCTGAGGTCCAGCAGACAAAAGAACAGAGACAGCAATGTTACAACAATGGTCTAAGTGGAGACTGGGATATAAGTCAAGCAACCAAGGAGGCTACATTGCCAAGAAACAGAGAGGATGTGCTGGCAGTAGAGCTCATTTTCTGTTTGCCATTCTAGCTCTAGACTAACAAAAGCTGGAAGTCCTTGAGAGCTGCAATGGGAGAGAACAATACTGGAAATTTCAACAAGGATCCAATGCCAGAACGAAGCATTACCAACATCGGAAATATATATAAGAATATCCTTTCTTCAGGTTAGCAGCAAGAAATAATAAAGAAAAGGGACTGTTCCTTTGTGCCCTGTTAAGCAGGCTGACACGGACATCAGAATAAAATTATTGATGTTCTTAAGTTAAAAAAAAAGCCACAAACATTCAGCTGACAATGAAGAGACAGCTGCCTGAAAGAGATTTTGATTAGCCTCACTGAACTTGTTTTACATTCATAAAACAAAGTTTGGAGATCAGCAGAGGGATGCTGAGGTATCATCACACACAAGCAGTATTGCTTCATGAAGGAAGCCTCACTAATTGAATACAAGAACAATAACCAGGACAAAAAAAATAATGGAGAAGATTGTTTATGAAAGCTCAGCTCCAAGGGGACTTGACACTAACAACTCACTAAGAAGAAGCAGTTGCAACAGCATAAACCCTTCACTCCTTGGTTCAGTCATTAATAATCTCCAGCCAGGGTGTCTCACTGGTAACCATAAACCCGTAGCTGGTTGTGCCTGGCATGAAGCTGTAATCTCACCAGCTTTCTCACCAATGGATACCAGCATCTGGTAATGTAAATTTTCATTTATTGTGCTTTAACAAGAGACAAAGCAATACTAGAGCAAGACAAACTTTATTTCCAAGATGAAACATCTTTGTAAGCCAACACCATTAAATGAGGTGGTGTTAAGAAAGTCACAGGAGGAAGTCCTTCAAAATGTGCAACTCTCACAGCACAGGAGTGCAATCAATCCCAAGAGCACCCCTGAAAAACAGGCCCTTCAGTGTCCACACAGAATTTTGATACTAATGCTACAGAAATGAGAAGTTTCATGTTACATCACTCCAGTCACAAATTTGATATTAACATACAGCAGTGCTGTATTCTTGAGCACCACCAACATCATAATGGAGCTGGCACGTGAAAGTTCAAATTCTCTCAAGCATAAGAGGCCAAAATTAGAAAGGGGCATGCAGAGGGAGTGTATGGCATCAGACATCCCTGTGGGCTGAAAAGGGAAAAAATTGCTGGCAGCATTGTATAGACAGATTTGCACAGCTGGCAGCGTGCTTCCTTTTTCAGCTGGCAGTAGGACCCTTCTGTTTAGGGAGGGCAGGTCCAGATTTGTTTTCTTATGGGAGAAAATAGACCCTCTGCCCTTTCAAGAAAAGGCATCAGGGAAGCTGTAGGAGATACAGCCACTTCTACTAACCTGCCCTTTGTGCTAGTAAGTTGTCTGAACAAACACCAAGCTCCTGATATGGCTAAGCTGTGAAGCAGTCAACTCAGTCCTTCAACTATTTCTGAGAAGAGCAAGTATTTTAATCACTGTGCCTGGTATCTTACCCATATGAGGATAAAAACATGTTTTGTATGCAATTCAATGTATGTAAGGCACAGCAAAGAAAAGCAATGGCAGCAGACTGCCACAGTGCAGCAGTGTAGAGGCAGAAGCAATTTCTTGAGTTCACCAATATCAAATTCAAGAAGTGTTTTGACTCCCCTGTGTGGAGCTAAGCTTCCTCGCCTATTTGTACAGATGGTCAACCTTTCCCCTGGATTACAAGACTTGCTGTGTAGCCAAAAAACTGGTCTCCTGCCCTTGTACTACTGAAGAAATTCTCCTTTTCTTCTGGCTGGAATTTCAAACTTAGTCCTCTAAGACAATATGAATACCAACCCCTTTTCCAATTTGACTTTAGCTACTACTAGCCAAGATTGTCAGTGCATATGCTTAATAACTCTTCTTTGGAGTTTTGGGGTTGAGGGTATTTTGCCTCTTTTTTTTCTTTCTTTCTTTTTTTTTTTTTTTCATACAAATCCACCCAGAAAAAGGGTTTCCCATCCACTCCATATAGTTAAGTGTTTTGTTTTTTTTAAGCAAGTCTGACACGGTGGAAAGCTCATGCTTATGGTAGCTTATGCTACCATAGCATGAACTCTTTATTTAGAATGCAGGATTCTTGTATTACATCTACCTTATGCCCTTTGAACAGAAGGAAACTAAAAAAGCAAAACATTTTAGAGGTCTGAACACTGTTAAATCAAGTATACACAATATCCAAGCTAAAAGGAAAACTCACACAGCAGATGTCCTACCATACCTGTGGAAAGTAAATCTAGTTTCACAGGAAGTCTAACGGTTTTCCCACTTTTTAAAGCAAAATAATCTTTACAAGCTATTCCTTTGCAATAATTGAGTTCTTTATCTGCCAAAGGGAGATTAATTCTCTCAAAATACTTGAAAGCATTACTTACAGGTAGACCAGCTGGACACCATGCTACCCGGTATCTTAAACACCTATAAGCCAAACCTATTTTATTTCACAAAGTTGCTCTTTTGGGTATACCTGTGATCCACAGTTTCTTGGTATTTAATATTAATATTAGCAAGAAGTTAACCTGTGCCAAGAATAAAAAATGTTAACCCATTGCTTTTGAGGGTATTGTTTTAATAAGACAGATATTCCTCCTGGAATTTGTTAGCTAATGAGGCCTGATAGAAAAAACTCACTTTTGGACAACTTCATAATTAACATGTCTTAGTAAATGTGGAGGTCAGAACTCAGCTCGGAAAAGCTCCTTAAGGTAGTTTGTGCATTTCAGATAAAATATCACTGAATATCATTGAGCCACCTCTGCCTGCCAAGTACCCAGGGCAGGAACTACCAGGGGAGAGAGACCTGGCATCCCTGGTGGCTAGCTGAGGCACAGGGCATCCAAGAGCAATTCATGTAAGTATCCCATCAGCAATTTCTGTTTCTGACACTTGCATTTCCTAACTTTTCTTCCAGGTGCCAACCTAGCCTGGCTGTGTGCGTAGTGGGGGATAGACCTCATATCCCCCTGTGTCTCAAGACACTTGTTCAGTCTGGTGAAATGGTGGTCAGCATGTCTTACAAGAGACCAAGCTGACAGCTTGGCTTTAGATTCCCCCTTCCAGCAAGGGCTCAGCATTTCTAAATTATGACAAACATAACTGATGAACTCAAGACAGACTAGCTTCATATATCAAAAGAAAAAACAAAAGAAGAATCAGAGGTCCAAATTGGTATCCTCTTTATTAAATGGCAAGAGTCAAAGTAAAGGAGCTTGGTTGTTACAGAGAAGCAGAGAACCCATCTTACCAGCTGTTTCACTTTAACCACCTGCTGAGCACCCACTGACCGCGCCACGATGGAGCCGGGCTGCGAGATTTTAATACCAACTGGGGTTCCAATGACTGGTTTCAGAGGCTGGAGAGGGGTTGTTGCTGAAGACGCCACTGTAGAGACCAGCACTGGCTTTGCAGACTGCAGAGAGGGCGTAGCGGTGAAGGCTGGCTTGCCGGGTGGGACAGCGGTGGGCCCGGAGGTCGCCACGGCCGTGGTGAGGACGGAAGCCGCGGGCCCGAGCGCCGCTGTCCCCGTGGCAGGGGAAGGAACGGCCTGCACAGCCGGCAGAGGAGCTGCTGCCGATGTGCTGGCGAGGACCGGAGTGATAACGAGAGGGGCTGTGACTGCCGCAGGGGCAGGCGCGGGTTTCACAGCTGGAAGAGCAGTTGTTGCTACAGCCGAGGTTGCCACTCCCGTGGAAGGAGCTGGTACTGCAGATGGACAAGCGGAAACCATTTCTTGGGTGGGAGCTGGCTGCTCCATACACTGCTGGATAAAGCTCTGGGGATCAGGCATTAGCTGCCGTAAGGCAAGCACGCTTTTCTAAAAGAAAAATGAAAAAAAACACTGGATGTAGTAGCAGCAGAGTTTTCCACAGTATTAATACATTTGTAACTGAATCTTCTTCCTCATTTTCCAATTAAATTTTTCATGAGGCAATAAATGGCAAACAAGTTTTGCTTAATTTCAGGCACCCTTAAATAGATGACAGTCCTGTTCAGTGAAGATGACAAGAAACACCAAAACCAGCTGAGCAAAGGTCAACCATCACCACAGCTATGTTACACACAGTAATCCCATCTGTGGGGAAACTCACATATAACTTTGTTCTTCTGTTTAGATTTTTCAATTTGGAATTTATGTTTCAGAGTAAGATGATTTTAACTGCTTTATTACCTCAAAGAATTTTGTTTTTCCAAAAACCCCTGCTATATTGAAACAGCTGTGTTTATTTCATGGAGCCTGACAGGGAGCTACAAACTATCCAATAAAGTCGGAAACAAACTCTGAAGACAAGAACATTTTTATAACAATGCAGCTGTATCTACACTAGGGGGGGATACCACTTTAATAATGTCTGTAGAGCTGCAGCAACACAACTTCAGCCAGCTCCTTCTCTGCAACAGGAGAACAAAAGTAAAGGAATCTGGCAACATCTCATTTTTACTACAGCTGTGTTTGAGAAGGTTAATGGACAGAATAATCCTCAAACTCTCTACAGATTTTTCTCCTTCATTGTTTATAATCTGCTATGGCTCTGAACCAGGGGAAATCAGTTCTGCAGCTACCTGTATATTCTTGAAAACCCTTGTATTTTTTTCTCCTCTCTTAACACTTGCTAAAGTTTCTAAGAGCTCCTAACACAGTGCTTCCACTTTGGACTTTATGCAAAAGGTCCATGTCTCACATGCTAGCGTACCAAGTAATCATATGGTTTGCACAACCGCACCTTTTGCAGCCCATCTGTTTTTTAACATTCACTTCCTTTTCTTTAAAAAGCTGCTTAGCTCCTGATGCAATTTATGTACCAAAAGCATCCAGCAGACTTGAAAATCAAGCAGACTTCACAGCCAAAGCCACTGCACTTTTTCCACCTCTTGGAACACACAAAACAAAGCACATGCACAACTTCATCAAAAACCTGCAGCTCAAAGATAAGAGCTGACTCCAGAGAGACCTCCCTAAAATTCCACTTTACTAGCTAAAAGTGGATTGGCAAAAAGCCGTATCACATTTCTTTCCAGACTCAAGCTGCAAACATTTTCCCCACAAACAAGGCCAGCACTGATCCTCTTAGCACCTTCGAGAAGTGCTCCTGAAGTCATCCTCCATTTGGCACTCAGTCCTGTCACAGCTGCTCAGAGTTACAGATCAACCTAATTGTGTGTATCAACCACACATCCTTACACTGTTTCAGGAAAAGGCAATCTCGGTACAAGATGTTTTGAAGGATTGGCAACACAGAGAAGTCAGCTAACTCTGACCATGTCTGAAAAACACTTCTGAAGTCACAGTATATCTTTGTAAATGTAGCATGCAACAGGGAGAGAACACCACGCCAAGGATTATGTGTTATGGACAGTGCCCAAATCAGAGAAGCCTAAATGATGCCAGTACCTGGCAGTATGCTACAGAAGAAACACATGAGGGTTCTGATGCGACAGGTCAGGGTCTGGCCCATGCTGATGAACCCAACTTAACCCCTGCAGAATTGCCTTGGGTTCTTTGCATCAAGTGTAGCAGCTCTTCACATCGCTGGATGGCTTCCTACAACAGCTGAGCACTTCTCTGCATGCCAGTCACACTGACCCTGTACTCACAGCCTGGTCCCTCTGCAGCCAGAGCCACACTGGATCCAGAAAACCCATTCTCAGAGATGTTTATTCTTCTGGCTTTTGCGTGGGCATTTAAGAAGACTCCAGGAAATTAAACAGGTAATGAATGACCAATTGAAAAATTGCATTTATGGTAGGATCATCAAGGTTGGAAGAGACCTTATACCTTTAAGATCATCAAGTCCAACCATCAGCCCAGCACTGCCACTGTATCCCCTAAACCACTAAATCTCATCACCCAGCACCAAATCCAGATCCTAGTAAACACCTCCAGGGATGGTGACTGCACCACCTTCCTGGGCAACCTATTCCAATGCCTGACCATCCGACAACAATTTTCCCAACAGTGAATTTTTTTTTTCTAATATCAAATCTGAATCTCACATCTCAGCTTAACGTCCTGCAGAGATGACTGCAGTCTTTCAGATTCATGGCAAACTTGCTAGCAAGTTTAAAAGTTGCCACTGTAAGGAAAATTTTTATCCCACATTTGAGCAGATTAACACCAGCCATCTGGTGATATCAGAGCAATATCAACATTATCACATGCATTGTTATATGGTCTGTCAAATACCAAGGAAAAGGGCAAACTCCAGAAAAACTCTGTCTCAGCTTTACCACTTAACTATTCTTCCTTTATTCTCCATCATGTCTATAATGAACATACAGATCTAAGAAAACTAAGAGAATGGTGTACATTGAAATTTACTAAATGCCATCGTTTTCCATGCTTTCACTGAGATTTAATGCTTTCTGTAGAATTAATTTTTATTTTGTTAATACCATTCTATAATATGACTCAAAGTCTCAAGGAAGCATTTTTTCCTTTATATGATTATTTGCTTGAATGGAAGTAGAGTCCCTGGGATCCTTTTCCTAAGCTACAGTAGTCTTGTCAGACCCTTTCTGTAGAAAGGGGTAGAGATTTTTTTCTGCCTCCAGCTAAACATAAACCAGCAGAAGATGAATAGCTTTATGCAGATTCTTTGATCTTTAACATGGCATAAGCTGTGCATTGCCACTGTTGTCAGCCTCTGAGTTAGAACTCAGAATTGCTACAATTTTGATGAGAAAGTAGGAGGTCATCTTAACACAGCTGCTCCACTGTAGATTAGATGCACAGCTTCCAACACACTAGTCTCCACTAACACCTAGAGGGCAATTACTCTACAACATTAGGAACACAGCATAAATTACTCCTGAAAAATTCCCCTTCCCCTTAAGAATTGCCTTTCTAAGCACAACAGTTACAGAGTTATCCTAAGCACCATTTGTAAACTGACCTGAACAAATTTGAATGCCCCAACTCTTTTCTCTTCTGGTCCCCCTCCGTTCCCTCTTTAAATACAACATATCCATAATCAGACACTTACCTTGAGAAAAGGAACTAAATATGGTTGCGGAGATGACTTAAGCTCTATGTACAGCTTTTTTGTAAATTCTTCTGGTTCAATTTTTGCTTCCTAAGAGGAAAATATAATTACAATAGTAAGTTATAACTGAATCTACCCCACTTTTTCCCCAAGATGTATCAAAAGGTCATAGAAACTTATCACGGCATTGTTCAATTTCAGTACTCAAATGCTTTCTTTCTGCTTTATTTAAAGAAGAAAAAAAAAGGGGAGTTAGGATAGAATAATGTTGTAATGTTCATATAGTATTATCCAAGTTGTTTATGCTTTCTTCAGCTACAGGCAGTTACACTTAGGGATAGGTGTTCACACCCAGTGACTGAAGTGAAGGGACAGAAAGAAGTTTACAAACAGCACTGATCCTTTTGAGTATCTCATTGTTATGTAGACGTATTTTAAATCAACTACTAGTACTTCTTTCAGTAAAGGTAGTTTATCCGCATAAAAATAAACTTAGAAGCATAGAAGACTAATGACAACTTAGCAGTTTTGGTAAGACAATTCTAAACTAATGCATACACAGTATAATAGAACATTTAACACAGCCTTCCAAAAGCAATCAAAACATTTCTGCAAACCCCCACAGTAAAGTCCTCTGAATTGCAGAGTACTGTTTCCTTTTTCCATGTTTTCCACCTTGTCCAACACAAACAGCTGACTCAAGGGCTTGGGAGGGTTAGGAAGCTTCTGAGACCCCTCATGTGTACACAGGGCTAAGCCCCAGACTCTGCAGCCCTTCCTCACCCCCCCCAGAGTCATCAAGAACATTACCTCCCCCAAGAAGGTACAGATGCAAAAAGAGCAGCACCAATCTCATTTCTGCTAAGAAATTACTACTCTCACACATATTCACCTCTGGAGCAAATGTTCCAAGTTGCTACATAACCAGAATGGGGATTTTAAGGACTGTGTATTAGCAGACAAACAGAGCTTCCAGCAGCTCTCCCATTTAGCCACTTATCTGTTGCCTGTTGGACCCCACTGAGATGCAGACATGGGTCACCGAGGTTTCACTGATACTCATGCAAGTGGTTTGGCACACCAAGACTCAGTGCACACAGGGTGCTTGACACCCACTTCATGAAACGCTGCCTTAAAGATAATTTTGCTGTCCAGCTGCAATTTACTAATTTCTCTCATACACACAAATGCATTTAAATCATACAAATACCAAATACCAGATTTTTAAACTAATACAAAAAGCAAACAAGTATGCAGTTAACAATGTATTAACATCTCTTAATAACTGCTCGTAAAAAAAAAAAACAAAACAAAACAAAACCAAAAAACAACAAGTACTGTAAGCACAAGAAAGAACAACTCTATTTTTCCCACAGAAGGAGGGTGTATAGTTCAGCAGGGACGGAGGCGAAGGAATCAAATTTTTGCAAGGCTGCATCTTCAAACAATCTGCTCTCTGAAATTACACCTGTCTACATCACACCTTCCCAGACTGAAAAGCCCTCTGGTACTACTAGCAAAGCCACCCCCCTCCACCAGCACACAGCCTTCTGCTAGGGTGGAACAACAACACAGCAGCAGCGGTCAAATGCCATGACAAGAAGTGGCAGGAGAAATCGTTACCAGGAAAACCCAGCTGTGCTGGGATACAGCACGAAGCACCATACGGAAGCCACCTGCAAAGGGAGAGAGGTTGGCAGCCACCACACTGTTTGCTCCATCCTACTGTTTTAAGCTATTGATAATGTCATTGTTGTTCCACTGCTCAGTTCTGTCTTGGAGTAAAGCAGTAGTATAGACTTAGCACTGCACTGCAACCTCCACATCAGATTCTTGCTACTGAGCACTCAAAACTACACTAACATGAAAAAAAAAAGACCCAGAAGCTGTGTTAACACTACCAGCTCTTCCTGCTATCAGTTACCTGTGTGACTAAAATGAAACAGAAATGTGAGGGAGGAAATAAAAGAGCATAGGATTCAGTTCAAATAAGATTTATAATGTAAGACTTAACAAGGGTCAGATGCACTCAGCCACAAATGCAACTCTTGAGCTGTTAAAAAAAAAAAAGCTACAAAATAGCAGGAACAAAACTATGATAAAGTAAATGTCAAAAATCTATACACAAATGATGCAGACTTTGTTTTGAAAATAAAGTCTTACCAGTAGGTTTTGCACCAGATTCTTCACATTCTGCCCCATCTCAGGGGCTTGAGGTCCACTAGATGCCAATTTCACAAGCGTAGCAAGAAAATTCTTGCATTTCTTCACATTCTCTAGCATCTCCTAGTGTAGAAATAAAGAAAAGACGTTGCACTGTTAGATGTTGCACTGTCTCTTCAACCTCTGATGAACATACAGAATGTTAATTTTTAATTAAAAACTTTTTTTTTTCCTTACTGTAGAAGTGCTGGTCTGTGCTACTGTTGTGCCCTCTGCTTTCACAGAGACTGCCTTTTGGGAGATAGCTTGTGCAGGTGGTCCTGTAACTGGAAGTTTTACAGGTGTTCCAGTACTCAAAGGCTTTACAGCAGTAACTGTAGTAACACTAGCTGTTGCAGCTGCTGGCTGAAAGAAAAATTAACACTTTTTAACCAAGGAACAACGTGACAAACATACTGGATTCTGCTAGCATATAAGGTAGCAACTTCCCTCCGCACTGCTATTTGAAACATAAAGAAACAATTCTCCCCCTTGTTTTTAGAGTTTAGATTCATTTGCTTTGGGAGGCTCTATTTAATATAGTAAGTGACAGCCACAGCCATAATTCTATTTACAAATCAAGGGTGGAGGGCAAGAAATTACAGAGGCACATCTAGACCAAAGCAGTGCCTGCAACTTTGAAGAGAGAGAGGAAGATAAAATTGTCTTGAAGAAACCAATATTAACTTTGCCAGGCTCCTACAGTCTAAGACTAATGGATTTTGGACAGTGCTTAGCCAGGTGATACTATTCTGAAGACAAGCAGAACCATAAATGATTATTTATCTCCAGTCTTGCCCTGAAGCTCCTCTCCCAATGGCAACACCCCTTGCTTTTCCTATCACACACAGAGTAGGCAAAAGACATCATGTGCAATTTGGAAGGATGCAAGTGCCAGCAGAAAAAGCCAGCTCAGCAAATGGACCTAACAAGTTCTTCCTACCTTTTCCTCGTGGGCAGCAATTTGGATCTCCTTCTCCTCTGCCCTGACAGAAATTCTCACAAAATTCAGTTATTTTGAGACCTCTTTTTAAAAACTCATTATAATTTACCAACAGATTCACAAGCTCTAGCAACAGGAGAGTAATTAAGGTTTAGGAAAAATACCTCCCTTCTTTGCAAACTAGGCTATATCTAAGACCCACTAAACTGAAGTATTTCTACTTCAGATTTTAAAGTGAACAAACAAACAAACCATACACAAAACACCAACAAAGCTCATTTGATACAACAGAATACAATACGAATAAAAGAATCTGCCCATACAAAACAACATTACTTTTGATTCCTCAACTTAAAAACTGAAAAGCCAGAGGGAACCCACAGGTAGAATTCCAGGTTAACATTTGAAACCTAAAGTTGGGTGTCATCTCTCCTCCAAGCCTGTGAAGAGGAAGGGAAAGTCTGGTTTTGTAGTCCAAATTCTAGGTTCAAATCTGCACAATATAATGGCTTTCACTGACTCTTAGCACATTTAAATACCCCAGCTTAGTCGAACAGGCACAACTAATACTGGCTAATTGCATCAATCACAAGAATTAGGCAGAGTCTAACTTACCCTACCAAGGATAAAACAAAAACTAATCAGAAGTCGGACAGACATCACGTAGAATAGCAGTCTTTCAGGATAGGGAAAATTAATGAACAAACACTTAAAGCTAAAGCAAAACCATGATGCTTTTGTCATATATTTACAATTTTTCTTTTTCTGGGTGGGTGTCCTCCCCTCCCCAAGCTGCTGCCAGCTTGACATGAAAGCAGCAAGCAGCTACCAGAAAGCTTTCTAGCTTAGGATCCCACTGTTGCTAACACTTTAATAGCTCTCTGCAGGATCTTTGCCACCACCACTGCCTCTTCCAAGGATGAGGCTCAACAGCTCTGAGACCACAGGGAGGCAAACTGGGCACAAGAATCCCACAAACAGATGGGCAGGAGGAAGACGGAAGGGGACACAGTGCAGATCTGCCAAGTTGCAATGCCCTGGGCTTTTAAAAGTCGAAAACAGGAGCTGATCTCTTGCAAATTCCAGCATGCTTACACATCAAGACTAGAACAGCATTTTATCAGCTGAGGGAGGAAACAACAGGAAGTCTGCTGGACCCTTTTCCCAGGAAAATGAATATATGGGAATTAATTTCTGTCATCTGCCGTCAACCTTTTTCGCTACTGACAATTCTCATTCTCACTTTGAGCAACAGAGAAACAGTCACCACAAAAAAATGGCATTAATCCTGCATATTTTGAAGTCATTTCAAAAGAAGAAGTGCTCTGCATCTAAATGAAAGTGCCCCAGCATGATGCTAATTAGACACTTTGCAGCTTTGTTACCCCATCTGGGAAACAGGTAAAAATAAGAATGTGCAGGTAATTTTGTCTAACCTCAGAGCTTAAACATTCAGGAATGTCAAAAAATGGAAATATTTTTGTTGACGAGGAGAACAATCCTGCAGTGAGTACCTACAGTGTTTTGCAGAGAGTGTTCCAAGTTGTATTTCACACAATGAAGATGCACAACCAAGCCAAGGATTATTTATTCTCCACTCTCCACCACTTTCTGTGATGACATCATACTTCCACACCAACACTCCTCTCCTGTGACCTCAAAAAATTATCGAGACCAAGATCAGGAAGTTACTTTAAGACTGTTGAATGAATTGCTGCCAAGGAAATCAGACTCAAGGGCTCTGCCACCCTTTCCCCAGATGGTTCCATCAGCTTTTTGCACTGACTCCCTTTTCAGCACTCTTCTCTTGTCCACCCTAGAGTGAGCAGCAACGTGACCATGCGATGGCAAGATGTATTCACATTGCATGTATTTACTCTCCATGGAGAGTAAATACAAGGAGCTCCTACAGAGGGCTTTGATATCTTCTGCAAAACACAGGGGCTTCAAAGAAGTCACTCCAAACAAAACATCTCTATTAATTTTTCCTGGAGTCGTCATTCCTGCTGTCTAAATCCAGCCCTACAGCTCATTACAAGTGTTCCAGTTTCTACAGTGGGGGGAGAAAAAAATAACAGCTTACAAAAAATACTCCAAGTCTATGTCTTTAGATATCTCAGATGATCACAAGTTCAATACACTACATCAAAACTGAATTAAAGTACAGAAAAACCAAGCCAAAGGCAGATAAAAGTTTAAAAAAGAGAAGTTAATAGCATGATGAATCTCAGTGTTCATCCACATGAGAGTGTGAGGATGCATGTGACTTCATCCATCAGATGATGGATGACCTTCATCTCTGTTCCTGAGTGCAAGGGTAGTATAGTAGATGACTACTGTTCTTATATCCTAAAGACCTCTATGCAGAGATCACAAACACAGGGTTTGCAAGCTAATATTCCAAAACAAAAGTAAGGAATATCCATTACTGGCATACACTGTTTCCATTCTAAGCAAAATAGAAAATGTATTAAGAGAGGCCTCTGGGTTTTCCACTTTAGCCCCAACATTATCCATCTGTAGTGAGAGGGAAGTGAAAAAAGAGCACAGAGTGTGAGTAGTGTTCAGTTGCTGATACAGAAGAACAACAGAAGGATGAACTTGTTAGTCAGACTTTTAACACTGTCAGCACACACATCCCCCAATCCTTCAAACACCCTCAGGGTCAAGAACATACATCCAGCATGTTTTTTTGAATGACTGATTCTGCTCGTTTACTGAGTGTTTTGTCAACTGCTGCAGCTCAGTCTCCTTTGAAGTCTTGTCACAAAATACAGGTACAAGCCAGACTTCTTCATGATTTCTCCTCCAGATTATGAGAACAGAACATACTATCTGCAGAAAAATGTAGGTTTCTTTTCATTCCACATGCTTATCCAGAAGTCTAGTCCCCAAGAACAGAGGATGAACCATAGGTAGGAAAAACCTCATACTCTGCAGGTGATAGAAGCCTCTTCAGAAGAGGACTACAACTTTTTTTTCTCTAGAAAAAGCAAAATGAGACCAAGGAAATAAGACAAAAATACTAACTAAAAATAATGAGGCATTTTCAACCACTGCCTATTTACAGTTGTACCTGTGTGGAACCCATCTGCCATACTCAATTAGAAAGCAGATCTTCAGCTATGACCTTCCTTCAGTTTATAAGGGGGAAAAACATCATATACATGAAAAACAGCTTGATTGGTGCAGACAGCTCATTTTCCCCTCAACATCATCTCAGGTATACCTTTTCTTCCACTAAGCAATCAGGGAACCCCAACAGGAGCACATCTCCCAGAGAAGATTTAGCAAGAGATTGAAGGAGCTCTGTCACAACGTACAAAAGCACTGGAAATGGCTTTCTGAACTATTTATTTTATTTATTGTTCATGTGCTTTCTACTGCAGTGAGATTATCTGACACACACTGACAGGAGCCTAATTAAATTATACATTTAAAGAAACAGGTTTGGGAAATAATTTGTTACGAGGACAGAGGTTACTAAGGTTACTGAAAACCAGATTACAGTTAGAAATAACAAGAATGCATCCATAATTTCTCTAGTTCTTTCTGTCACTTATTCCACCACACTATAAAACTTTCAAAGTACCTGTATTACAGCAGGTGTCTGAACAGTAGAAACCACAGCATTTGTTGTTTGAGATAATGTTTTCACGGGAGCAGCTGCTATTTTCTTTACTAACTGTGTGCCAGAATTCTTTGAAAAAATAAAAATAAAAAATAATTACACATGGGCAGAGAACAGTTGTCAGACAAGTAAACAACAAAACAGACACTGAAGGTGGGGTCAGACACAAACTGAGACACATCCTCTTACAGTAACAATACAGGTGGCCTTCACACAGTTCATGTAATTTAAACACTGCTCAACAAAGCTCTTTGTCTACCAGTTTAATATTCAATAACAGATTCAGAGACATTTAGAGATAATGCATAATCAGAATAAAATGGTTAAAGAAATGTGTAAATTGTTACTTTTATTCTAGTAGCTTCTTACTCTTGCATGCTGACCACACTACAAGAGATGGAAGCAAAAAGCCAGCAGAGTTCAGGGAAGGAGGAACATCCTAGGGACATGGGAAAGGTCCTCAGCTTCGGAAAATATCCCAACAGAGGATCACAAGGTTTTAGATAGCAGTTTTTACTAGCAGTAACCATTTAGGCAATTTTGGCTGGCATTTTTTTCTTAAAACAGTTTACATAATCATCAGAGAGGAGCTCACTAATTTGACCTTTACCATATGTAACAGCTCACAAGTTTTTTCCCAGGCAAGAAAGCAAAGCACATAGTGATGTTTATTGGTGCAAAACCAAACACCATCACCCCATTCAGAAAGGGTTCAAACGCTTATTTAACACTCCACAACTTATTTGCAAACTTTGTTATAACTACGTAACACAGAGCTATGTCAAACTAAAGTTATGAGGGAAGTTACCTGCACAGCACAAATTCTGACTGCAGGTGTGCTGGTTGGCACAGATGGTCTCACACTTGTGTTATTTTGTGTCTGGTTCTGTGTTCGTGCTATTGACTGTTGAGATACCAGCATTAAGTGACCATTACTGCTTCTGATAAGAACAGTTCCTGTTGAAAAAAAAAACACATTCAGACTGTCAAATTAAGTTATATTATGGCTTACCTATATTTCTGTGGAAGAAATAACTAGACCACACTGATAATGTAATATTTACTTTATTACTCCAAGGAACAGCTGCCAAGAAATATAAGAATTAAGTGCACATCAGCTTTACTATGCCTCTTATGACAGAAAAGAATTCCTAAATTCAAGTGAAAAACTTAACCACCAGCCACATTGAAACATGGTGTGCATACAAGATGCAAATTGCAAAGCAGTTCACCATTTGAGTCAAAAAGATATTTTGAACATTAAAAAGACACACACAAAATATACACACACTCTGGGATTACTTTAGCACTAATTTTAAGCAGCTCTTCAACCTGCAAAATTCATCACCACTACCACACTTGGCTGCCTCTTCAGTTTCTGAACATTTAGGAACATACTCAGAGGTGAAAACACAGCTTAGAGAAAACTGCAGTGGGAACTGAAGCCTGATTAGTATGAGCTCACCTACCTGTATCAAGACCATCCTCCCCAGTCAAGAGGGCAGTGGTCTCCCATGAAAATCAAGGTAACTGAGGTATTTGAAGCTGTCCCTCTGTCAAGGGTGTGACCAAAAGCATTAAAACCCAGGGTTTTATTGAAGCAGTTTGAAACCAAATAGGGAGATTCCAATGAGAAAGAATTAACAACAAAAAGAAAAGAGAGAAAAAAAAAAAGACCATTCAGCTACTAAAACCTTCTCCCTCCTCTCCTAAGGGCTTATCTCTGAAAAATTCAGAGGATTCAAAACAATCACAAATACAAAATTCCAGCTGGACACTTGGTCTGTACCATGCCAGATCCTTCAAGGGAGCTAGAGGACCCTGCCTTTGTGGTGTCTCATGTCCTTTGCCCCTAGCTGCTGCAAAGTCCACCACTGAAAATACCATCAAACACCCTCCCTTAACGCCAACCTTTCAAATAAAAGGAAGGAGGAGGTACAGGAGAATCCAGATATGTAAACAAAACTACCTCAACATTTCTGGAGAACTGCATTAAACTTTCTTGCAAGTTATCCAGTTTTTAAAACCCAGATCTTCTATACACACTTATGATCTTTCCTAGTTTAAAACAAGACTGCAATGAAAGCCTTTTTACTACTTGGCTAGTCTGAAAGCTGTCAAAATACGACCATACAATACAGCCTAAAACACTGCTTCTGTCTGAGTTTAAATGCATACAACAGAAAAAGCCACAAGCTCCACAAGATGGGTTTTGTTGGGTATGTTTTGGGGTTTTATTTAAAAACAACCAAGCTATAACCATGTGCTTAGGAACAGTTTTTCATCCTCCACATCTAAGAGCATAAGAGGATATTGCAAGACAACACAAAACCTGGTATAAAATTCTGTAACATCAACATATTGCAATTTACATAGCAGACACAAACTGAGAACTGCAAGAGCAGCATCTACATGATCCCCTCCTTTCTCAAGCAGCTTTTCTACATGGGGCAGATGCACAAGCCAGTTGCATATTCAGAAAAACACTGTTAACTGCATCTGACAAGTCAGCTTTCTCCTCCTCCACTGATGACTTGACTATAATTATATTTAGGTACAGATGGATCATTTAATTTAATCAATGAATAACCGGAATTATAGAAAACATATTAGATTTCTCATTTGCTTTTCACGCCATCTTATTTAGACAGTGATTCATGGCAAACAATTTATCATCAGCCAGAAAAAGAGCATTGTTTCCCTTGTTCAGACCACATGCTTATGCAGATTTCACTGAAAGAGAGAAAGCTGACCACATTTTGCTAGCAATAGCATTTCTCTCTGCTCTAGGTCTACATTCAGAATGGCAGAAGTGTTGCTACTGGAGATTTTAGGATTTTCTTTTATAAGCTTGGTTGAAAACATCACTGACAGATCTACTACTTTAAGAAGGCACATATAAACTTACAATTTCATTCCTTTAGAGGTTTGAAATGCATTAAGAGTTAGTTTTCATGTACTTGGGTATTTTGTCACTACTCATTACATTTGTCTCCTAAGTCAAATTATTGGAAGTGCATTTTCTACTTCTGCATTTGAGAAACCACAATGATAACAGTCAACTTGATTATAGGGCTGGGACTGGTTTTGCACTACTGTTCTGCATTTTCAGTTGGCATTCACCAGAGATGGCGACCCTGCTGGAAAAGTATCCCATCCTCGAGCCACCTGAATGGGGTGAGTTTCCAGCACAATCTACTTGCTTGAACAGGAAATTACCTCAAGAGCAGAGAGCTAGAAAGTTTATGCAAATACAATACAGCTCATATGTAAATTCATTAACATCTCTAAAAAAGAAAAGGTAAACAAGCAGCCCCTTTACATTCCAACAGGATAGTAATGATCCTGAAAAGGATGTAACCTGAAACATAAAGCAATTTTCCCCCTAGCAACAGGATTAGGCAACACAAGGAAGCCCATACTGAATTAAAATAACTTGGTGAGAGCCTCCACAGAAGAAGTTACCTAAAGGCACTCCAGTGGTCATAGCCTTGATTGGAACATTGAAGTATGATAATGCCTGTTTACTTGAATATAAGTCAGAGTAGGAAATTGTTCCCCTTGGAACAAACAATCACTTCCCTATCTTTGTTCCATTTGGCAGGATTATTAATAAAACAGGGTAACCTTTTCATGGCAGCAGCTCTTTGTGACACTGGCAAAATTGTAACTCCAAACCAATATTATGGTAATCTACTAACTACTGCTTCTGTAGGCTTCATGCTATTGATGCCTGATGCACAGATAAAGCTGAAAGCAAATTTGAAACAGCTGCTAGAGCTACAGTTCCACACATTGAAGAGCCACATCTTGTCCAAGCACAAGAGCCAGTTCTGGGCAGTTACAACCTAATGTCACAAAGGGACAGTAAACTGACAGTAAACTAACATGAATTGCCTGAAACACTTTGAAAGCTGTTGAGAACAGCACTTATTTTTTACCTCTTATTGCCACAATTTAATTACAGCTTTTCACAACTTTGATACTCCCCTTCCACCTGGAAACAAATGCAATAACCCCATACTGCAGCCAATAGCACAGACTCTAAGAGGCGGCACAGGAGGTCTCATGCCAGAAGAAGAGGTTCCATGGCTCTCAAAACCAATGCCTGAAGTGTCATACACTTTATAGAGCTGCACAAGTGAGAAATGAGGGAACAGCAGGCGATGGTAACCTTGAGGCTCTCAATAGAAAGGTCACATAAACAGACTCGTGCAGCTACCAAGACACTACTATCAGAAATGAAGGTAAGTGCAAGAATCCCCAATTCTTCACTTGGCGGGGGGGGAAAGATAGTACTTCTTATCAAGAGCTGTTCTCACATTCACTAGAAGGCAAATACTAACAAAATAAATGTGAAAACAGATCATGTCTTGCAGTCACTGCAACTCCACAAGAAAATGGGGGAAGGAAGAGACAACAAACAAATCACCACAGGACCTCTGAACAGCTGAAGCATGAAGTTTCAGCTAACAATTCTCAGCACTGCATTTAGAAACAGAAAAGGTATCGGCAATCCAAGCAAAATATCAGCATCAATGGTAGTAAATGAAGAGCAATGAAGCATCCTCATAACACTAGAGATGTCCTCTTTTGGGCTGCACTTCCAAGAACATTGTTGGAGAGCTTTACTGGAGTTGTTTCAGAGAACAGGAACTACTTCCTCACTATTCATGCACTTTGACAGAAAGAGCAAGGCACAATCCTTTGGGATTACAAAGTTGTTCCTGTTTTCAAACCAAAGTGACCAGTTACCATCAGGGATCATTTCTTACATACTTCACTGGAGGACTCAGATGTCTCCTGCAAATTAGAAAAAAAAAGACCCTTTTTGCAATGAATTGAGATTTCTGTCCTTAGATATTCTGCCTGTCCTGCCAAAAACCTACTTTGGAAAGTTATTTGGTTTTCCTACACTGGCAGAGAAGGCAGTTAAAACACAATCAGCTGTTTCAGCCATTTGTTTGCTGTACACCTTTCTTCAGCTGTAATCCTGTGAAGGAGGCTGGAGGGGAAGTACCTGACAACCAAAACCCAACTCAGTTTCCTCCAAAGCTACACAGAAGGAGCCACGCTATACCTTCTTACCTTGAAGAGGTCTCATTGAGATCTACACCCAGTGCCCTGCCTTCTGGAACCAGGGCTGCAGGTACCCTGCCTTCAGGAGGGGATCCTGGCAACAGTCCTGCAAAGCTCTGGCAGCCACCACCCACATCAGCCTCTACCTGGACATGTCAGCACTGTGAGCAATGGAAAAATCAGAGGCCTTCTAATGAAATTTTATTTCATTTTGCAAACTTGAGATCCCTCTGCTACAAATTTTCACTGTCCCAACACCATTGGTGAAGGAAACCCAGCCTATTCTGAACTTGGTTTAGCAGCCAACCCAGGAACCAAGAAACACAGGCTAGCAGGAGGAGCAGCTTCCAGATAGCTCTGCATTTTAACTAGAAAGCACCAAAACCTCACGGGAGCCATGAGCAAGAAGCTGTGGGATAACAGCAGAGATCTGTTTAAGTCACTGTATGTAATGCCACCTGCATGGGCTTCACTGTATTTCAGGGAATAGTGTTAAGGAAACCACAATGTTGTTAACACAAACCTGTGCTGCCAACTGAAGCTCTGGGCTTCATCCAGCCGCACTGAACACCAACGAATGCTAAAACCATCCCACCGTAGGGAACTTCCATGCTAAGACAAGCCTGAGACACTTCTGATGGGGGACTTCCCCCAGGAATTTCCTGAGATGAACCAGCTGGCATTTGTGCTCCAGTGGAGATACACCTTATGCTATTACTACACCTGAAGCTGAAGTTGTCAAGTTAAGCCATCACTTTGATTACAAGGTTTCTAACCCAACTGCTCAACCAAACAGCTCTTGGGAACTGCTGGTGAGGGAATAACGTGAGGAAATGAAGAGAAGTCTTTTGTTCCTAAAATAAAATACAAGCAAGAACCAACCACAATGAGACCAACCTCATTTAAGAGAAAACAAGTCACAAAAGCTGCATTCAAAGAAGGGTAAATTTAGCTTATTTCAAAACATGGAGTACTTGCATCAGGTATGTTGCCAATCTTAGTAAAGTACACTTCCACCCAATTATAAAAACAAGGCTAAATGGGGACTTCCAGGTCTCAAATCAGTAACTAAACAACAAAAATGTTTTGAAACAACAGTAATGTGTCAGAGCTCTCTATTCCTAAACAAACCCCATTCTTTCACTGAGCTACTCAAAACAAAGCTATAGCTTTTAAGGAAGTTATTTCAAGCTAAGACCAAGCTTTAATGGGAATGTTTTAATAGGAAACTAAGTGGCAATTAAAAAGGAATATTGGTTTTCAGTTTCTTTGACTATTTAGGATCATTCAAAACTTGGAAAATAACATACCAAACACTACTAATCCATGCAACAGGACAGCATATAGTTTTTCACTCTAAAGCCATCCTTTAAGAAAAAAATCCTCTTTTTTCCCCTTCAAATCCATTTATTGAGCCCCACAAAATAGTTCACTTAAAAGTTTTAAAAAATACATTACTGGACTGAATAAAATAGACCCAAAAAAGGGCATTATTAGAGATGTAGACTGTTGCAGCAGTGATTGTATCAAAGTGCATTATGTCAGTAGGTTAGCTGAGAGTGCTAAAGAGGCACAAAGTGTTAATGAAATACTGGGAAAGACAGTAACTTAACTTCTACATGATTTACCTAATCCTTCTAATATGAAGGGGCTGTAATGTTTTCAGATGAAGTTTGGTCTGTAGTACATGCAGGAGAACTACTTACTCCCTATGAATCTCACTCAGTACTTGAGTTTTCCTCGATGTCTACTGCAAATTTCTGTAGTGGAGATGAAACAAGGACAACAGCAAGCTGTGCTTTTCACTGTTTTAGGAATGAAGCCACAACAATGACCTATAGTCTATACCACGTTACCTCATCACAGGCTCTCAATAATGATCTCTAACTTCTATTCTTAAATGCAATTGACCTCAGACAACAGATCTTTTGTGAAGTCACAAAGATTGCCTGTTTTAGGCTTTTCTTGGGAAAAATACCTGTGATTGTTCTTATATTTCCCAGAGAAGTAGGTCAGAGGGCTCATCTACACTATACGGGGTCAAGACAAGCTGTTCAGCATCTACACTATGCCCACAAAATATTTTACTCCATACAACAAATCATTCCAACCTTTGGAAATCATTTCTAGCTGATACTGAAGAATTCAGCAATGCCCAACCCACAATTAAGCATTTTTATTGCAGCAAAGAGAATCACTCCCCACACCTCCAGGCCCTCAACCAATTAATTCCATTCACATTTTGTTTCACAAACTAAATAATTACACATCTCAGAACCCATCCTCTGTGCTCTTTCCCTTTGCTCCAGGGAAGCTTCTAAACTTATGGGTCTTCATAGCAATGGCTCAGGACCAGTGACCAGCATATAGATATTGCAGAGTCACAATGAAATGTCAGATTTTGAATTCCAATGAAAGACACCTTGTTTTGCCCATGGATATGGAAATCATTAATTTCCATGTCAGGAGAAAAATTCAAAGGGCATAATCCCCATATTCTTTCATGCTTCAACAGAACACAGTTTACACACAATGTTGTACCTGTAAGCTCCTTAAAGATGTTGATGGCATCTTTGCCAACTGCACAAACTGCACTGCACACTCATGTAGACTCTGGTATACAACTTTCAAGGCTGATGTCTGACATCTCACCTTTTCAAAGCCAGTGACCAGCTTTCCTTGCAGACATCACCATCCAGCATAGTTCCAGCAGCATTCATGTTTCCCAGACTGTCTGGGTTGCTGTGAGCAGTGTTTTAAACAACCACCGTGTACACACTAACAGCTTGAGATGTTTACACTCCCAGCAAAGGCTGCTGCCTCCAGTAACTCCAACCTTTCTCTGGCTAAGCACCTTCCTGGGCTAACAGCAGGCACCAGCTCCTGAGATACTCAGTACAGGGTACTTTCCAAGTGTAGGGAGCCAGGAATGGGATGATGCTATCTCATCTAGGTAGGCTGAAGCAGACTCTGGTGTTCTATTGTTTAACACAGTCTGGAATAATGGACACCACACATCTTTCTAAAGAGTGTCAACAAAGTCCCCTCTCCCTCCCTTTCTCCAGGAACTAGACACAAAGTGCTAAAACTGCAAAAATCTGAAGCCAAGTTTCACACACTGCTCAACAAGCAAGTCTTATCCAAGCTGTTGAAGACTAGCTGCTCATCAATGCATTTTGGTGCCCAGATGGATATCTGCTTAACAGTCTAGCAACTGGGCCCCCATAGTTTTCACATGTTCTGATGTCTCTTCACAGAATACAGGCCCACATCTCAGCATTCTGAAAGAGTTCTCCTAGACTGCCCATACAGTTGAGCTTCTTTCCTTGAGAATATATTTACATTCACATAATTTTACAGTTATAGTAGAACTCTTAAGCAAAAGTATAACTGTGCAACCAACAACAGACAACCAGTGGGTTTTCTGGGCATAGTTAAAAGATGGTACTACTGTTTCTATTTGGATTCAGAGTGTATTTATTACACTTGAATCCCAAGAGGTGTTGTTTTTATTGTGTGTAGGCATCAGGGATTCCCAGCCAACACTGTGTACCACAAGGTAGAGCCTTATTTGATACTGTGATAGCATCTAGCTCTTGTCTTTGGCCCATGCCTTTCAGCAACTGGGATCATTTCCCAACAGCACTTCCCCATCGCATCTTTGTGGTTTGCAACTTTGCACCTTGAGGCTTGGCAACCATCCTATCTGAGCAATCAGACAGTTCTAGGACTGCCTACAGCTAAGATGATCTGACTTGAGCATTCTCTGGGACCCAAATTACCTCATACAGGAGCTTCAAATGTTTGCTGGGGACTCAGCTGAAGGCAGTGAAATAGTACCTCGAAGGAGCAAAATGACACTTCCTTGCTCTCAAGACAATTCCTACTGTACTGAAAGAAGCACTGAGTCTCTACACCACATCCTCTTGTGTACTCCTAGTATTCACTGGAGTGAAATTCTTCAAATAGCAACTTATACACTTGGCACACTGCAGCCATATATATACAGCAGACAGCTTTCTAAGGACCAGAAGGTATGCCAACACCCTGCACTTCCCATTTCTGGAACAGCCATTGAGCTGTTACAGAGAAATCTGAACAGAAATGTTGAACCACAAATCTTAACTTTAAACCAAGAGTTGCTGAAAACATCACTGATGTTTTAACAAAGGACAAGATCAGTCCCGTTTAAATCTCAGTCTCCTTTAAGTAAGAGGTCAGTTAATTCAGATTAATTTTACAATGGGACATTTGTTTCCTCATTGCTCACTTGGGGATCAGAAGAAAGTTAAATTCCACGTATGAAAGTGCAAATTCACTCCTCAGCTGGGTGGTTTTTCACTTGCAAACAAGGGATCAACACTGAATTTTAACACTGATCACCACATTGCTCTAAGTGTGATGGAGCAAACAAAAATTATTGCAGCAGACAGCAAAACCTTCATGGGAAGCATTAACTTCTATCTACACAGATATTGTGGAAACTGTCACCAGAACTGTGTGATATTTGTCAAGTGCCTAGTATGCCAGCTATGTATAAAGGTGTTCTGAGTGCACTAATCTCCTTCAACAGAGAACATTGGCTGCCCCACTGAGACTGCCTGGTAATGCACCACCCACCAGTCAGCTGGACCCGGCTTCCAGGGCTCCACTGGGACTAGGTGGCAACTGCCACTGGGCAAGCTGCCAGGGAAAGTCTTCAGGTGCTATGCCAACCAAGGGCATGCTGTTTCACCCAGTTGTTATTCTAGCCCGGACATCCACCCAAGGAACTCTGATTTCCCAGGCAACTCCTAGGAGCAACCAGTACTCATGGAAAGCATCTCCTCTGCCTCCACCAAACTGGAAATGTGCACTGGAAGAAACCTGCAAACACGAGCTATGAAAATTAAGTATTACCATATTGTCAGATTGTTCTTAGAGCACAGTAAGATCACTGAGCTTCACCAGTTCTCCAGTCTTAAGAGACCCTAGATTTGCTCATTAGCAACAAGGATCTTCCATCTATGGCCATTTTCACCCCACTTCAGTTGCAATCAGAGACTATTTCCTCAAGACACTGGAGGAAAAGATCTGTTAGTGGACTTTGTTCTAAAGGTGATCCAGATGGCAGAGCAGACCTTAATCCTGACAATCTGAATAGTAAGACACTTAAAAACATCTATGGTGATCTTCTCCATTTTGCAAATTATACCTGGTTTTCTTCTGACATCATCAGTTTTCAGAAAAGTCGCTTCATGCAAAGAGAATTCTAAATAAAGTATTTGCCTTTTGCTTTTGTCTAAATGGTTAAGGCAGTACTAATTATTCATCTTTGATAGTTATCAAAAGTGTTGCAATTTACATCAAAACTTGCATACACATATATCTGTAAATACAATCCTCCCCACAGCACAGACTCCAGTCAAGTGGTGTAATAAATACCTGGTTCTCTAAAATTACTTAAAAAACCTGGTATGGTTACTACTCAAACAACAACACATGAGCTTACCTAGATTTTAACAGCATCTTTGGGAAAAAGAATATTGAAACATAATTAGTACTTCCTCCACCTGTCACTTGTGTGAGTGATGCTATTTTTACTGATACAAGCTAAAAGGTCCTTTAAATACTGCAAAAGCAGCACAAGTCATGTTCACGTTCACTCTCTTCTAAGGATTAGAAAAAGTTTACTGTTCACCAAACTGCAGCTGTAATTCTTTGCAATACACTCCAATCGACTGTAAAATCTGAACAGCATTTAACATTAACTTTACTGAGCATCATATTTCCATGCTTCAGTATTCAGAATACATCTTTTTTTTTCTGTGTGTTGGAAAACCATAAATCTAGACATTAGCTTTACATCTTCTGCCAAGATTTAAATCTTAATTCCCACATGGCTGTGCATTTAATCATATGAAGGCATTATTTTGCTAGACACACTCAGTCCTGAAAGCAAAACCAAGTCCTACAGTGCAGCTGAAATTTCAACTAGTTACAGCACCACACATTTCCTCACTATTATCTAAGTTTGACTTAGTTCTTCAAGCCTGCCAAA
The DNA here is from genome assembly GCA_013400575.1 of Peucedramus taeniatus. Classification (NCBI taxonomy): domain Eukaryota; kingdom Metazoa; phylum Chordata; class Aves; order Passeriformes; family Fringillidae; genus Peucedramus; species Peucedramus taeniatus. Next base: position 316,874 of record WBNO01009679.1, read on the forward strand.
GCTCTGTTCCCTCTTCCTCAGGAAAAAAAAGTTGATCAGTGTCACCTAACGTGAAGAGAGAAGTTTGCAGAGAATCCATCCCCAGAAGCCTGCTAAACAGAGGAGGTTATTGGGATACAAAAAGTTACATGCACCGATTATTTAGCCCCTACTGGTCTAAGCACAAGTACTAGGCTCAGACTTCATGGGATTATCAACATCCAGAAACTTCATACTTTAAACAAATTGCTATGTTTTTCTGCCTGTTGAAACAAGAAATCTTTAGATAGCCTACTCCTACTCAAATATAATACAAATTAAGAAGTATTTTAAAATCAGTGTTTCCTCCTATTCTAAAGCAACAGACCAGATACAAATATGAAAAGATCGAATTCCTCATGGTTTTACCAGTAAAAAACAACAACTAGAACATGACAAGGGAGATTCTCTGCATGAGACGTATTAGGTCAACTTGGAAAGCAGAAGGCAGCAGCATCCCGATGTTTATCAGCCCTTACCTCTTCAGGTTACCTACCTTAGGTTCTACAGACAATTAAGAGAAACTCAACAAGACCAGGCTCCACACTATCCCACTGCAGTTCTGGAATACCCACACCAATTCTCTCCTTCCCACCCACAGGAGTCCACACGCTGCCTGCCTGCTTCACACCACACAGCCCAGCCACCTGACACAAACAGTGGCTGTGCTTTCTGAAGTTACCCACTATCAGCCTAGATAAGGTGCAGGCAGTGGAAAACCTGCCACGGACAAGGCAAAACATCCAAGCAAAGACAACTGAGCTGCAAACAGAAAGCAAGATGAACTTGCTGCTGTTCCTCTCTAAGTGCAAAGGAAACCCTACACGGAGACCATGCCTTGCACCACATTGCTAGTGAAATTACAGCACACTCAGGGCACCTATTCTTTGCTGACACCGTGCCTGCTCAGCCCCAGTGGTGCTAGCAGTAATGGAAAGCAGAAATACACACACCAGAGGCAGCCAATGCTACAGTGGACAGTGATGGCAGCTGCTGCCACAGCCCTGTGTGGCATGAGATGAGGTTTTCAAAGAATTTTCCTACTCTAAGCAAACTGAAGGTAACAATGGAGGATCCCTGGCATCTGGTTCAGTTCTGTTCTTTTTCATCCCATCAGCAGAGAAGCAGGTTTATCTACTAATTGTCCTTTCAACACCTGCTCATAATGAGCATTCCAGGGCCAGGGGTAGACTGAAAGTGCAGACACAGAAGTGACAAAAACCTAAGTTCAAGAAAAGTAAACAAAACCAAGAAACAACATTCTTTTTGTTGTTTTTATGCTCTTTTTATACCCTCCACTTCTCCAAAGCAGTGTGGGGCCCAAAGACACTAAGGTGAACTACAGACATTTGTCACAGCCCTTGTCTCTCCTTCCCCTTCCCAATTATTTCCTCCTGTTTAATAGCACAGCCCATCCACTTCTCCCCCCAATTAAGCTCAGGTTAACCAAGGACACAATTTCTTGTTAAGCAGATGGTCCATGACATGAGACTTTTGCAGGTTTGTACACATCAGCACAGGCCACATGGAGCTCCGGACTGAGGCAGCGCTGTGCTCACCATGCCGCTCTGCTCTCTGCAGACCCAGACTGCTGCGTGCAAAGCCTTCTGAAATGCTGCCAGCCTTGTTGCTCTTGTCAGCAAGGAGGGCAACTGAGGAAAGGTCCCTTTGGTAGATCAAATTCCCTTCATTTGGGAGGATGTAGCCCAATCACTGAGTCTGAGAGCTGATGGTATGCATGGTAAGACCGAACCCATTCCTGAAGTCAGACCAGCTGGACCCTATGCTAAAGCCTCCAGCGGTGGTCAGCCATGGATGGACTGGAGCAGGAGGATGGCCTTGGGTATCAGCAACCCTGCTGAGAGCTGGCTGCTCCACTGAAAACCAGCACTTTGCAGAGGAAATCATAGGAAGTGATGAAAAACCCTTGTTCCTCATGAGCAAGTCTGAGTCCTTCAAGATGAAGAGAACTTGTAAAGCTCGGTGGTCTTCCCTGGGTAATCAGACAAAAAGAGGCACTTGGCAGATGGGCAATCTGTGCTCAGGGACATGAGGAGTCAGTCATTATCTAATCATCTGCTTTTCCCAACTCCTGGCTTTATTCTGAGCAAGAGGAAGGGGGAGGTAGAAATGGAAGACAGAGAATAGCTAAATCCCAGATTTCCATGAACCTCCACTGCCCTCCAAGTCACAGAGGCAAACAGAGCTCCGCTGGTGCCCTTCCTTCCCCAGACTGCAGTGCTGTGGTAGCAATGCCCACTCCGGGCCACAAGCAGCTCATGAGTAACTCAGCATGACCAGTAAGGGCAGTGCTGTCCAGCCTTCCTCAGAACAAGCCACCTCAAACAGCTCCCTTTGAAACTCAAGGGAAGGATGTTTTCTGTACACATTTTTCTTAACAGATGCCACAAAAGATGAATGACATGATTTCAAACCTAAGTGCATTCTCCCTTCTGTATTTTATCCTGTATGGCTAGATTTGGCAGTTTATTTGAAATAAAAAACTTTTCAAGCCTAAGAATTTGGTGGTTTATTCCACTTTCTTTTTTTAATGCTGCTAACACTTGTAGCTTTAATACTATCCATCTTGCATTTTTTATTATTAATTAAAAATTGAATCCACCTAGAAGACAGAGGTAAAATAACAACACTTTTTCAAGACAGAATGCATTTTTATATAACCTTGCAACAATTACACAGACAAGCTTCCCTGAAACATTGATCCATTTGAAATCTGACGTCTAATTTCTTCTGAAGCACTGAAGTCCATACAGTTATTACAATGCTGCAGAGCACCAGCACCTCTGAACTTCCAATACAAAGACTGCATTGTCCCAGGAGCAAGGAAAACAAGCTGATGCAACTGAGGGGTAATACTACTTTTGTGACATCTGCTTCCTACCCCAACACAAGGCAGATGACATTCAACAGTATACCTGGATGCAATCAAACTTAAGCCACAAAAAAGCCGTAAGTTTTGCTTACTTGCAGTTCCCAAACCACAGGCAACTCGCATGAGCGTCCACCTTCACAGAAAGGTGTTTAACTGAATGTCAATACATTCCAGAAAGCTAAAGTATTAGATACAAAACCTGAATACCTGGGAAGTCCTGCTACAAGAAGTTAATATATTTCCATTATGGTTCATTTCAGAGGAAAGTTGGTAAGGATTTAAACTCATCCTTGACTGCTGACTACCCAGACATTACAGCATCATGAGTGCTGGGAAATCCACGGTGAAACTGACTGACTAAAGATTTTTTTTTAATTAGCATTATATATTTCCTTGGGAGGTGTCTTTGATAAAGACATTGGCATTAAAAAAAAAAAAGGGGAAAAAAAAAAAAAAAGCAAATACGCACTACCAGCACAGGGATTACTGTAAAGCCAGTCATCCTTTTCAGCAATATCCAACCTGAAAGTAATTGCAACAGATGCTCCAACAACAGAACTGTCCTGGCAGGAAATAATTATAGCATCAAATAGCAATGAAGTCATTACCTATCTTGGGGTCTCAACAGAGTGAGACCAAAACCAGTGGAAGCAAAGTCACTTTTTTTTTTCTTTTTTTTAAAAAGCGCTTAAATACAGCCCAACAGGGAGAAGTGGAAAGCTGAGAACCAACAGCACCTTTGTCCTCTTTAAGAGAAAGTGCAGGTGGAAGCCCTGGCTAATCCTCTGTCGCTATCCAAAGTATTAAGATGCCTGTATCAGCATTGTGCAAGTCCTACGTTAATAGTTTCACTGCTGCTATAGGAAGCACATCTGCAAGGGCGGCATCTCTCCAAACCTTTACGTTTCCCACAGAGGGTTTATAGAAAAAAAGAGTTTCAAGGAGCAACACGTAATGAACTTTCAACTCTGCCCGCCTTAGGCACGGCAGTATTTTGTTCCATGAACAGTCGCATCGGCCTGGTTGTGGCAGTGACAAGAATTCCCGCGGGCCCGCCCGCTCGGAGGGGAGCGCGGGCAGCCTGACCCGCTCCCTAAGTTCCGAAGCCGCTCTGCAGCCGCCAACCCACGCTCACCCCCCCTCCCCGAAATACTCCTTCATCCAAGTTCCACTAAAGCCTCGAGCAGTCTTTTCTAAGTCACATAAAAGGGTAACTTGGCCGCTGAGTTTTTGGTTACTTTTCCTGCTCTTCGTGCTATCCAGCAAAGTAAGAAGTTGCATTATCCAGAGACTTCCAGATCCATCCTCCAGACAGGCTGTAAGCATCCCCAGCGCTACCCGACCGAACCCAGCCACACTGCCAATGCCCTGCAAGGCAGATACACACGCCGGTTCCCAGAAGTTTGGGGCAGACAAGCAGCCCGAAACACACACGGCCACTACCATCACCGCCACCCCCGCCGCCCTGCCCGCCCTTCGCCACGGCTCGCCTCCAGCAGCAAGGGCAGCGCGGCGGGCTCCGTCCTGCCCACCGGCCCCCCGGCAGCGACCACCGCGACACGCCGGGAGAGTCGCGACACGGGACGTGCCCGCACTGGGGCAGCCCGGGAGGGATCACTCACCTGGGGGCAGCTGCAAGTTGGCCGGCAACTGGAGGGTGGCCGTGGGCGGCCCCTTGGGC
>WBNO01009679.1:321637-342898 GCA_013400575.1 Peucedramus taeniatus
GGAAGAGAGGAGGGAAGAAGGGCGGTCCAACGCCGCCAGCGCGTCCTACTGCGGCGGCGCCCGGCCCGGCCCCGCCGCCCCTTTGAGCCCGCCCGTGTTTATGGAGCCATGCGGAGTCCGGCGCCTCTGCCGCGTTGAAGTTGGCGGCAGCGGAGAGAGTCCGGGCGGCCGGAGGGGGACGCGGCCGGAGCCCCGGGATGGGGGTGAGGCGGGGGTGGCCACGGCAGAGCCGCGGAGCTGCTCCTCCCGCCGTGCCAGCCTCCGGCCCGCCTACCTGCGCCAGACCACCCCCGGCCGTACCTGGGCTGCAGGTGTCCTTGGGGCTTCCATTCGGAACAAGGGCAGCTCCGGCAAGTGTGGGAGTTCGTCGTGTCGTGGTGGGAGCTTGCTGACAGGCCGAGACGGCGAAAGCAGCACGGACCTGTCGGGATGAAGGGGACAGAGTTGTCACGTTTGACCTTCATGTCCGGGCTCGACTTGAAGAAAGGCTGAGGGAGGACATGGAAATCAGTCCCCATTATAAAGCAAGAGTCTGACAGAATACACACAACACAGCTCTAAAAACAAATTTTAGAATATAATGGAAACTTTTTTCACGTGTGATAGGGAACTCAGTGTGACCTTCAGTAATTCTGCTTTGAGGTCGTTGTGTGTCATAGCCAAGTCTGGTTAAATTTCAATACATTCTGAAGCGTGTTGATGAAGGTGCTTTATTTTATGCATAAAAATTGAGGGGTATTGCTTATAACTACCCAAGTTGAGCACAACATAAGCAATTACAAAATACAGAGCCTATTGTATGGTTCATTAAAGTGGTACAAAAAGCTCGAAGTCCAAAAAATGTTAGGAGAAAAAAAAAAATCATTACTCTTGTATTAAACTTCCCTTGAAACTATATTTTTCAGATAGAAATGTAGACAAGAAAGGGAAACACTCCTCTTTTTGGCCATTTTGAATAACAACTTTGCTTGATTCCACAGCATTAGTGCTTTATATTGCTGTCAGCAGCAACAGAAACAAGAGAAGAGAAATTGCCCACCTCTTGCCATGCCTACTCTATTTCAGAACAAATCAGCCCAAAATCTCAAAGAGGTGGCAATGGTCACAGTTTCCAAGTGTCAGACCAAGCTAGGATGATGGGGAAAACGCAAGAGAGAGCATCCTCTGTACCTTTTACAGCTCTGCCAAGTCTGACCAAATTACATTGCTTCTTACCCATATGGAGCTGGGTTACACACATGAAGTAACAGCCAGGGTACACTGAGTTACCTCCTACAGGCCAAAGGATGCACAGAGACAAGAGAGAGGGATGCTTCAGTTTCAGCAAAGACCAGCAGTGACTCATGGCAGAAGGGAAGAGGATGCAAAGCAAGGCATCATATTTATTATTCTTGGACTTCAGGAAGAATGGAGTTGGCTTCTTGCTTAAAGCCAAGTTTTTATCTTCTTGCAGCCATTGAAATTTAGAGGGAACTTCTGAGACCCCCATGCAAATGCTCAGGAGTGAAAGTGCACCTGAAAGAGGCAAAAAGAAACATCTAAAGACAACAGAAATGCATGCACCAAAGCTACAAAGCACGGCAGTGTGTGAAAATGAAAAGTAGAAAATACAGCGGTGAGAGAAAGAAATACATGAATCAAGGAGTTTAGGAAGCAATATGAAATGCATTACAAGAAAAGGCACAATTACAGCAAAGAGGAAAAAAAACATACCTAGAAGATGTAGAAATATGCATATATTAAAAAAACTTTAACAGTTAAAGTGTCGCCCTGATTTTTTAAGTATTTTTACAACTTTCTGATGTTTACATTCTTGTACAGAACTTTGTCACACACTTTATATAAATAACTTATTGTTTTCATTTTTTAATGGGGGATGAGTAACTTGATGGACTGTTGGGTTGTTCAGTGGCATTGAGGAGGTGGCACTGTCACCCTCCAATGACACTGGCATTTTAGGAAGATATAAAATTTGAGTCAGATTTTTAATAAACAGTTTTCTTTTTGCCTTGAAAAGAGCTGCTGCTGCATCCTTTGTTCTGTGTACAACAGTGACATTAAAGTGCCATAAGTATCTTCTCCAAACAAAGCAAAGGCACCCATCATTGTATGAAACTGCACAGGAAATAAAAGGAAGAGTCCTTTTCCCACACTGGAAACGTGTTATCATAGAGGTCTAGTGCACACTCTTTATTAGCAAAGTTAAAGGAAATACAAAAAGTCATTCAGAATAAAAAGGAACAAAGAATCTGGAACTTGAAAGCTATTTTCATAACTGAAGAGGTTACAGCACGTGTAAGGAAGTTACTTTTGTCATTACCTGGGGTTTTGCAGTTTTTAAAAATCTCTATTCTCTTGGGTAAATGCCACCAGCAAAAAAAACCCCAAACCCATACATTGAAAAACTCTGAATTAAGTCATCATTCTTGTCCACACTCTTTTTTACCCCAAGACCTTGTCTGGGGGATACTGCTAAACATGGTAATTGCCTTTCAAAATCAGCTGAAGATGCATCTAACCATGTAACTGTTCTTCCAGGAACACCCAGCCTTGGCAAACTGACCTGCTCTACGACTTCAAATAACCCATGAATGGCTGCATCTGACATTCATATAGAAGTCCCTTCTTTACCTTCCAGGCTCAGGAAAGCATCACAGCAAACAGCAGCTCAGATTTCCTTTCCAGGAGCTATTAGGTTAGATAGATACTGCCTGTAGTTTGCTCTGCATAACCTGTTCCCAACAGCTGAGACCTTCACAGTGCACACTGAATCAGTCTGTGCTGTTCTAAACTTTCTGGAGGCTTTCAAATAGCATATTTAAAACACAAACCACCCTCCATAAAGCCACTTGCCCTCCAAAATTTCTGTCCACACACCAGGCCTTAACTCTTCCAAAGATGGACCTCTTTAAGTCCTTAGGTCTTAACTGCACTTCACATACAGCAATGGTTCCAGCTTCTTATTAATCCTATCAAATCTATCTAGTATGCTTCAAGGGTTTTTAATCTGCCCATGAGTCTTACAAAAGTTTTGTATTCTCTGAGTTGGAAATTCAAGAGTAGAATACATGAGCAAAAAGACTAAGTAATGGGAATCAAAGTTGTAAATGTGTATCTATTTACTAATAAAAACGAAGTAAAATCACAGATAGCTATTTAATAACAGCAGTAAACACACCTGCATTTTGATTGCAATTTCAGTAGATTTTTTTTGTTTGTTTGTTTATAATCAGAGATACAGTCTGCCCTGTTTTTTGTCTTGACTGATCTTTTTATGGAGTTGCCTCTTTCGGATATTCAGGTCACAATGTATATACAGATCTGCATAAGTCAAAGTCTTTGTTCCATGAGGTACAATACCCTGCAGCTTTAAAACCTCATAAAACATTTAAAAATACAACAGGAAGGTATAATAAAAGAATTGGGCATATACTTTTATACTGTTATATGACAAAGCTTGGTTGACTATCCTGAGCTACTAATAGCAAGAGAGCTAACAGTGAGGCATGTGAAGTCCCAGCAGAGGAATTCCTGTCTGGCTGTGCACCTGCAGTGCCAGTTGATTTGAGGAACCCCAAGCTACATCACAGAGTTATAGATACCTTTATGCTGGAGAAGACTACCAAGATCATCAAGTCCAACCATTACCCTGCACTGCCAAGTCCATCACTAAACCTTGTCCCTCAGTACCACACATACAGATGGTTTCAATACCTTCAGGGATTATGACTTAACCATTTCCCTGGACAGCCTGTTCCAATGCTCAGCAGCCCTTTCAGTGAAGGAATTTTTCCTAATCTCCAATCTAAGCTTCCCCTGGCACAATCTGAGGCCATTTTCTCTTGTCCCATCAGTTACTTGGGAGAAGAGACCAACTCTCACCTGGCTACAGCCTCCTTTCAGGTAGCGATAAGGGCATCCCTCAGCCTCCTCTTCTCCCAGCAGCTCCTGTAGCCATTCCCCAAACAACTTGTGCTCTAGACCCTTCCCCAGCTCTGCTGCCCTTGGATCTAGACCATCTAGACATGATCCAACACCTCCATGTCCTTCTTGCAATGAGGGGCCCAGAACTGAACAGAGGATTTGAGGTGCAGCCTCACCAGTGCTGAGTACAGAGGCACAATCCCTGCCCTGCTCCTGCTGGCCACACTACTCCCGACACAGGCCAGGGTGCCATTGGCCTTCCTGGCCACCTGGGCACACGCTGGCTCTCGTTCAGGCTGGAAGTGACCTGGTGAGGTGGGAATGTCTGGAAAACATATGCACCTCACAAAGCTTGGCTCTAAGTGAGAAAGATAGATCAGAAAACAAAGTGAACAAAGAAAGAAAGAAGGGAGGAATGGGCATGAGCGATAGCCATGAGGAGCTGAAAATATACAGTAACAGGAAGGAGGTACAGTAAAAATGCCTCTACGAAAGAGATCCACAGTATTAAAGCTTAGCCATTGGGCACAAATATATTCTCAACAGAACACAGAGTAAAACCAATTGATCTCAGACTTAATATGTTAAGAATTACAGAACTATACTATGAAATTATACTGGATACCACTTGCTATCCAGTAAAACTCACTAAAAGGAAAGGGTTTTATCACTGACGCTGCAGAGGCCTATAATAATACAGCATTATGTAAGGTGATGTTGCTATTTTGTTTATTTATTGATATTGCTCATGAATAATGTACAGTATTGCAACACTTAGTAAATGAAGCAGAACACAAGATCTTTACAGGACTCATAGTACCACTGAGCAGTAATTAGCCTATTTGCAAAAATTGCAATAAAAAAGGAGGAAAAAAGAGGTTCTGACAGATTTTACATGTCCTGTACCATCACTAACCCAGGCCAATCATCAGCTTCTGGAAAACACATCAGTAATTTTTTGTGGCAAATATATATGTGAGAGGAAAAAAAAAGCCTCTTTACACAGCTCAAGCATATTGGAAGTAGCACAGCTCTAGCTCCATCATGTTTCAGGAAAACCACAAAACAGCTTAGATAGAAACAGGTTCATTCAGCAACTCTGTGCAGTCTGGACAATTACTGCTTCTTAGAGTTTCAAAAACATTATGCTGTCATAATTGTTCTGTGACTTAGATCTTTTTCCCTTCTCTGCTTCTGTAACTTGCATTTCAGTATTTTTTGCATTAAAAATCTGAGTAAAACAAAATGATGAAAGCTATGGATTTCCAGTTGTGATGCTCCAATCTATTTTTCCTTTATCCTCACAAGTATCACATTGTAGAAAACTATTGCTGGAGTGGTGTGTTAAATTTCCACCTCCCTATGCTTGCATATCGTCTTAGATTAAGCAGGAGCATGTTTTTTAGGTGAACTGCTGGTCTTCCACTGGGAATTCATAATTTGATTCATCCTTAATACACAAAGAGCATAAAAGCATAGAAGGCAAATGATTTCTGAACCTGGAAATACAATCTTGTTTCCAATGCTTTCATTCCATGGATAATTCAAAGAAACTGGCTTACTTGATCAAAAAGTGCCAGCAAAGAATACCTGTATTTATCTTTTTTTTTTTCCTTTTGGTCATTAATAAAACCTGAGATATTTTCCCCTTCCTCTTCCTTCCTTCACATTGTTCTTATATTTGAAGGGGGAAGGACAGGTATTTTAAACTTTGAGCAAATGTTAAAACTGAAAAAATTAGTCTAATTTCAAAAGCATTAATGCAAAGCAAATTGTTTGCCCTATTTAAACATTTGGGAAAATGCATTTATATATTGGTCCCTCCCCGATTTTTTCTGTGCTGTTTCCAAAACATCCAAGTCACAGTCACTCACTGTACTATCATACTGGCAGAGAGGAATTGCGTACTGAATTTCAAAGTACACACTCGTTAAAAGTTGTTATTCAAGCTGAATACTTAGAGACAGGCAATACCCTCTGGTGCTCCATCACCCTCATTGTAAAATAAATAAATAAATAAATAATCCTGATGTTCAAAATAACTTCTGTGTTTTAGTTTGAGCCTGTTACCTCCAGTCTTGTCACTGAACACCGCTGGGCTGTCCTCTTTGTACCCTCCCATCAGATATTTATAGACATTGACTTTGTCTCCCTGAGCCTTCTCTTCTCCAGGCTGAGCCATCCCAACACTCTCAACCTTTCCTCACAGGTAAGATGCTCTAGTCCTTTCATCATCCTTGGGGCCCTTTGCTGGACTCTCTCCAGTACATCCATATCTCTTACTGGGAAGCCCAGAACAGAATACAGCATTCCAGGTGTGGCCTCACCAGTGCTGAACAGAGAGGAAAGTTTGTCTTCCTTTAACCTGCTGGCAGTACTTTACAGAGGTAGTATTACAGTAACTATTATGAAAAATGAGAATACTGCATTCTGATAATATTTTAATGCAAATTTTTAATACACTATATAGCCTGTATCTTCCACTTGTGATAGAAACAGAATCTATTAAGGTACAAAGGGACAACAACGTGTCAGAAACATTGTGGTAAGGATCACTATAGGATAAAACACTGCTACAATTTTCATAATTTTCAAAGACAATGATAATGTTTTATACAACCCACACAAGTAGCATGTTGCCATACACCTTCCTACACTGCTTCCTGCATGAAATGTTCCCAACAGTGTCTTACACTATTATAAATCAGCAGCAACCATTATAGCTCCCAGCACTATCAATCTACAGAGACACTACAAAAGTCACCTAACATTGTACCACCAGATGTTAGGGGAGATTTCATACATCAAGTTGAATGCACAGGTGTCACCTGGAATAATTTTTGTGAGAAGATTTTTGCATACCATTTGTACAATGGTTTCCTATAGAGTTATTAATACATGCTTGGGATTGATGGTTTTTCTTTATTATAGCAAGTTCAATGTTTTTTCCACCAGATTTCACAGTGTGGCATACAATGACATCGTTAAAACAAGTATATTTACCAAGTATTTTGCATTTTAATGAAGGAAAGAGGCCCAGGCTTTTCTTGAAGTTTTTAGCATGCACTTAGTACTGGATGACTTTTTAGCTACTTTGATGGTGTCCTTTGAGCTCCTAGAGCAACTTTGGGGTGTTTCTGTTCCAAAAACTCTTACCCAGCTTTAGCATTGACACCAGTTGCAGATGACAGAAAGGAAGGTGCAAATCTCACCACAACACACATGAACTTACCTGCCTAAATTGATCTTATAAAGGCTCACATACATTTTGCAAAGGGACTCCCTCACAGTCACTATGCAACATGCAGTGCACAACTTTTCTGTCTGCCAGGTCAGCCATTTCCCCTTGCAGCTCATAGTTAGACTCTGATAACATTCCAGTACTTCATCTTAGAATATCTAGGAACATAAATACATGAGAGCAGCAGTTCTCAGCTATTTTTATACCACACGTCCTTTTCTTTTTTCTTTGGCAACTCTTCTGGTCAACAGCTATGGAAAGCACAAAAACTTCAATCTTTAACACACTCCTGTGAGCAACAGTTGAAGGAACTCAAATTCTGTCCATGGTAGAAGCATTCCAAGTAAGCTGGGATGTAGACTATTTCACTAACCCTTGTAGATCTGTATTCAGCATTTTAGGAATGCTGTGGCTGAGTTAGGCAGGGTTTTTTGCAAAAACAGCCAAGAAGCTCCATTTGAAAGAACTGCCAAAGTTTGGTACATACTTCTTTACATCAGAGGAGAAAGAAAAGGCATGCACAGGGTTTCTCTCAAATAGAATTCCAAACTTTTTCCAGTTTCATTGGCATCTAAATCACTATCAACTTCCTAGTGAATTGAAGATTGTCCACATGGTCTCATGTGCAAGACTAGCTTCTAGTGCTGTGTTTTCTTTTCTTACATTATTTAGAGTATAAATATTTGTAGTGGTTCAATGATTATCTTTCCTTTCCTGAAGTTTAATAATAAAAAAAATTATTCTAATATAATACTACTAAAAAAATCCCAGTAGCATCTGTTCATTTAGAAGAGATGTAGAAGGTGGGCAGAAGCTTCACCTGGGTTTACTGATGAGCCGATTATGACCATTTTCACCTGTGCCATGATTTTTCAGTGAATGGTATCCCTGGTGGTCCAACTGCCAACACCCATTTGCCAGTCCTGAAGACAAGCATCATCCATCAGCATTTTTTAAAAATTAAAATCAGAATGGCAAGAAAGGTGTCCTGCTCTGTTTACAGTGAAAAAAAAAAAGTATATTAAGTAAATGGGAAAAGCAGATGGGGCATCCCTGCTTTTCTCTCTTTTGAGAATCAAGCAGAGAATGTGAACAGTAATCCAATTAACTACACCCTTGGGACAATAACTAGGGAATAAGAGGCAAGTACAGGCAGGTCCCAGCATGACAGGGAGCCAAGAAGGTGTGATGGGCACATTAGAGACCAGAACAGTAGAAGACTGCAAAGTTAAACACCTTCACTTGCGTAGGTAAGTAACTCTGCTACTCTTTGCTCACCTTGGGAAAAATAAAACACACAAACAAACATGCAATACTTAAGAAAGGAGAAAAGAAGGAATCAGGACTTGTCATTGCCTTTTGTCCATAACCTCCAAGTTAAGAGCCCAAATCTCTGAGCAAAAAGGAACTGAGAGGGAGATAATGGTAACAGCAAGAATGGCTATTAACTGGCAAATTATCAAAAAGCAACTTTCCCCAAGGTTCTTAAGGAGAGACAGCAGAAAGTGTGTACTTACTTACCAGTTCTAGCAACTATTTCAAAGCATCAATAACATTTAGAGGTTGAAGAAAATTGGCAAAAATATCAAATTGATAAAACTAGCATTTATAGTATCAACACAGTAATACAGAAGTACTTATGTAATAAAACTACCCACTTAGAAATAAAGATAGGTCAATACAGAAGTGATTATCACAATTCAACCTAGATTTTTTTTTAATTGGTGGAAAAAAGCAGAAAAATTCATAAAATACACAGAACATATATAAAATTTCTGTAAGCCTTTAAAGGATCTTTATGTCCTTCAGTCCTTTGCCTCAAAGCCAATGTGACACTTGATTTTGCCTTCACAAAGGTACATGCTCTTACAGATGCGGGGGAGTTTCAATTCTACAGAAAAATTGTTCCAATTTACTCATAACCAAAGTATGGAAGCAATTGCAAAACTTGCTGATGCACTATATTCCTCCCTCCTCTTCTCCTACTAAGCCTTACCAAAGAGAACTAATTAAAACTGAGCAGTGAAGGTGGACACCACTCCTGCTGTGCATTGGGGGACAAATCCAGTGCAGCAACTTCCAGCTGCCTTAGCTATACCTCTGCCAGAACAGAAAGGTCATCAGACAGTGGAGCATGCTCATCTCTATTTCTTCAGTGATCTTTGACACACCTGGGAACCTGCAGCCAGAGCACAGCTGGTCCATTCTGGAGGCAAGAAGACTCTGGTTTGAACATGGTCTTGAGGACAAAACCTGGTCTTCAGCAGTTTTGTTCACTAGTGAAGAGGTACCCCATCAGCTCAGGCACTGTAAGAGCTTCCAGAATCTCCTAAGCACAAACTCAGCAATGAAATTACTCCACTGAATTATAGTGGTAAATACTTGATGGACTGAGTACGAAGTATGGACAACACCAGCTGCTGTCAGGTGTGACTGGTCCTTTGGCCAGAGGATTTCCTCAACCAGCTTCCATACCTCTTCTTGATACTCACCATCACACTTTTAAGCAGAAACCCAGAAGTGTCAAACAGCTTATCTGCTAAAGTTGCAATGCAGTGTGTGATGTGTTCTGCTGTGGCTGGACCTTCAAGAGTCAGTCTATGGTGCTTTAAATCACTATTGTGGGCACCGGCAGTCAGGTCTGCATAATCACAATGATAAAGTCCTCACAAAGAGTCTTTCATTAACCAACAACAAATTGTTATTCAAGAAGGAGGAAATCATTGCAGCTTTTTTTTTTTAAGTAAAAAACTGCTAAGAGAGCAATGTAGGTTAAAACAGAAAAAATTGAAACTGGACACAGAAGTAACTTTATTCTGAGAAATAGCAATTTTAAGTAAATTTCAAACCATAACAGTTTTTAAGTTTACAGAAAGTTAACTTGCTTAATTAAATATGGATTTAACCACTCCAAAAACACACATGAAAAGCACCTTCTTCTCTAGGTACTGCATATCATGGTTTTGGTACTGTACCACTCCCACCAACCACAGTACCAGGAAATGGGGGTTGCCAGCAGCATAACAGTGTTTAAGAAGACAGGGCTATTGAGGTACATTCTTTTTCTTCTTCATTACAAGATACTGTAGAAAGTCCAAAGCACAGTACCACATTACAACCTTCCTGACGGTAAAGCCAGTTGAGTAAAGTTCCTTACTTCCCAATTTCCTAGTAAATTATTCACTCTGGTGTAGTTCTTCATTCTCCCATTCTCGCACAAATTCACCTGCTTGTGAGGACAATGAAAACATGTCATTTCTAAAGTTAAAAGATAATTTTCTTTCAAGTTGGATCATTCTGATGAGCTGTTTACTACAGAAAGCTGAAAATTTCTTTGATCCCTTGGACTTCCCTCCTTGGGGAGCTGTTCCATGTTTAGCATCAGCCAATCTAAGAGCCCACTGCTATGAAAGAAGAGGTTCTCCTCTCTCCTGCCTCTCACTGCATATTTTGATTCTCTCCCTATTTTAAGATGAGTAGTCCTACAGATGTTAAATTAGACCTGTGTGTGGATCAAACTCAAAACTAAATTTTTCTGGACAAGCTGAATTTTATTTTCATCCATTTTAAAGCACACAAAGAGGATAACCTCCTGATAGCATAACCTACAAGGAGATTGCCACAAAATACAGCAGTTCTGTTCTTCCCAACCGCTTCCATGGACATTCCTTCAGCTTTCCTTGGACTGGATTTAACAATCACACAGCTTTGTGGCAACTCACCAAAAAAAGAATTCACTTTGCATCAGGTCAAGTGAATTTAGCACAATTATCTTCAGTGGCAGCCTGCATGCACAGTTGGTTAGGTGTAATACCAAATTCTACCCTCAGTGGGTAAGATAAATGGTCTGACCTCCAAAAAAGGACAGTTACATCTCCTCCCCCAACTTCTTCCCTTCACTCCCCCTTTCCCTCACAGGTGTGAGATTCATATGGCTGCCCACTGAATCAATGCAACAAGCAAGTGAAGATTTTTTTTTTCTGGGAGGTTGGTGAGCTGAGTCAACTCACAAGGCCTCCGAAGCAGCATCAGAAAGGGCACCAGGGAGAAGATGACAGTACTTAGGACAGAGCAGGACAGAGCAGAGGCAGGAGGAAGTGCCACCACCCAGCAGCACACACTAATGTGAGAGTTTAGACTGGTCTAAGCCAGTGCTGTGGCTTTGCTCTTTGAATTGCTTCCTTTTCTGAGTCTGTGGCTCTCACCTGGCCTGGGTGAGACACTGCAAGAAAACTTCTCTGGTTTTCTTGTCTTAATTCTCTGCCCTGCAAGGCTTCCAGCCTGGTTTACCACACCCCAGCCGGGCAGCAAGGCCAGCACAGAAGTGACAGTGGGAGAGCACAGCCTGGGGTAAGACCTTTGCCTTGAGGGGCCAGGTAGCAATGACCACTTGGTTTAGGGGTGCCATGGAACTGTACATGGGGATGATATGTATGCTCTAGGCAGTTCTGCTAACCATCTGCTGAGCTTCCATGCAGTTTTGCCTTCATTCAGTCCTCATCTGAAGAAAAATATTCCTTGTGGAGGCAAATGTTCTAAAGCACTGGCTTATATATGTTTGGAGGAGAGGTCTCTTTTAAGACATGGACTTGTCAAGAGGCAGCAGCTAGGGCAGGAGAGGAGGACAGCAGCAGAGATTTAAGTCCAAAGTTGTGTTCCAAGTCTCCAGAAATATTTCCAATATCATCCTCATTTGTTTTGATGAATTTGATCTGTAGGTTAGACTTTCTTGTCCCTTTCAGTCTGCCTATTGCCATTGGAATTAGTAAAGAGCAACTTCTGCTATCCAAGTGGCTTGCTCCTAATAATGAGATGCAAACAGACACCTAAAAGATTATTTAAAAAAGAAAAATGTACCACTAATTTTGCGAAATCAAAATGATTCCCACTGGCCCCATAATAATTCCTTGGCCATATTCAAAACAGTTGTGTAGAAGCCTTCATGTCCTAGTACCAATGTCCTAAACCAGTGTCCATCTTCACAGTATTCTTCATAAATTCGTAGTTATTCAATTATCTTCATATATTTAATCTTCATAAATTCAGTTTTAAAGGTCTCCTATGTACCATATACTTGCAAGGCAACATATTGTGGTGCAATAACTGGTAAGAATACCTGCAAAAGCCAAACAGCTGTGATCAACCAGTGCACACGTTCTTCTCACAGTTCTTTCCTCTTGAAGCTTGCTAACATTTTTGTTTTCATGTACCCAATGCAGCTGTATCCAGCCCTCAAATTACATCCTCTTAAGTAAGGATAAATTTTTCTTATCCAAATATTTATTTATGTTATGCAGAGCAGATATTGTAATAATAAGTCTTTTCACAAGGACATTGGCAAACAGTTATCTGGAGGCTGTGTCATCCTCCCCAAATTAGAAATAATAATAATGTCTGACACCTGTTGGGAAGGAAAAATTCTAAGGTATGGTAAAGATCACAGCAAAAAGTTCTGAAGTTGCAAAAGTTGAGGTTTACAAATACAGTGCAGACAGGCAGCCCCTGGACAAAAGGCTTATAACAAAGTAGAAAAGAAAGGAAATAAGGTGGTTACAGAGAAGAGAGCCCAGGCAGATAAGTCAGCACAGATCAATGTGGTGAGTAGTATTCTCAGTATATTCACTGTTTATAGGTGCAGTCATGGCTACAATCTTCTAAAAGTTAACTGCTGACAAAGAAGGATAAATCTGCTCCACTCTTCTGCCCTGGAATAATCTTCCCTTGCTTTGATATGGAAACTTATCTGCTCCCAATCTGGGAAACTGATCAGGCAGAAAAGTGTTTTTAAAGAAAGACAATTGGTTTTCTGCCAATTTAGCTTCCTTAAACATCTCACTACATGATCAGACAAGTAAAAGTGATGGCACAGGAGACAGGGTGGGAACACAAGTGTGTGTAGAGGTGACTGAAGGAAAAACATGAATTTTGGTAGCAGCTTGCTGTGAGGTTTACTTCGCTGTAAGGTAATACCAGACTGCAACTTAAATACTGTCACTGATTTCATAAGGATTTTGGTGGGGATGAGTTTTCAAGGCAGATGCACTATAGAGATTTATGAGAAGTTCTTTTATAGAGAAAGAAAAGAAAGAAAAGAGAGAAAAGAAGAAAGAAAGAAATGAAAGAAAGAAAGAAAGAAAGAAAGAAAGAAAGAAAGAAAGAAAGAAAGAAAGAAAGAAAGAGAAAGAAAGAAAGAAAGAAAGAAAGAAAGAAAGAAAGAAAGAAAAAGAAAAAGAGAAAAAAAAAAGAAAGGTGACAACTGCTGCTTTGAAAATTTCTGAGAGAGGCTAATGGAATGAAAATTAGTCAACATCTCAAGAGCAGATAAGAACTTTTGTTGCTTTCTCAGTTGTTTGAAGATCAGCACTTCCCCTCATAAAACCTTTTTCTTAGAAGATGCAAATTAATAAAAAAGAAAAGAAAACTGACCAGCACTGTGTCAGATCTGACAATGGACTGAAGAAATTAAATGAATTATAGGGTCAGTCATAAACAAGGATTTTGAGCTGAACACCTCAAGCATGATTGAAATACAAGATAAGCAACCCCTCCCTTGCTTAGTCAGTCTTCCTCAAAGATGCCTAATGAATTGATGTGAATGAGGGCTTACAGGAACACACATAGTCCTTTCCTTGCAGAAATGTATCTTCTTATCCAGCACTCAAGAAAGAAAAGCTCTTTTAGTAACACTACATACAAAACTCATATCCCTTTTTTACACAACTTTCTTATGATAAATATCCTCCTTATTGTTTACCTAAGACCAGAACTTTGGTATATCGCAACCAACATCAAACTTTACAATTTCTGTGACTATTTTATATGAAGTACACACAGGGTACACTATTACATGCATAAATGTAGAAAACTGTGTATTATTTTAAAAGACATAAGCTGATATTTTGGTCATTTAAGAAGAATAACAGGCTAAGATTTCATACTTCTAATATAAAATGTCTGCTCTTTTCAAAAGTCCAAATAAATAGGTACATACAATCTAGCCATCAATTCTACTCGTTTTAGAGCTCATAAAACTTCTGTTTTAAAATATGCCAGCAAAAAGTTTTCATAGACAATTCTGTGTTACATTGTCTGTCCACTAAAATTTTGTCCTTTGTTCTAACCTTACAATTCTTTACATTGCTTAGAAAAATGAGGTCTAAACCAATAAATATCAATAAACATACAAGGTTTAATCTGCTTCTCCTCACAAGATTTGATCACTCTCTCTTCCACTTGGCTCTCCTTGTCATAATTTCCGATGAATGCAGATTTTTTTGTTTCCTTTTTCCAGAGAGCAAAGTTACTTCAATTCTTCATTAATGGGTTATAATTTATTTTCCTTGACCGTATCTAATCAACTTTCCAAGTCAAGGCTGACCAAGTACTATGAGGAATTCTGAGAAAGACAAAGAGAAATAAAATCCTTGCTTAGTATTTTCAATAGATACATAAATATTGAATCCTACAAAAGATAATTATCCCAAACTGAATTATACTCACTAGCTAAATTAACAGGGTAAAATGATGCATCATGGATGGCAGAATCAAAGGCTCACTTGGAATGACTAAGGAAGAATAAAGCATTTATTAGTAGCAAAGAGCATAATGGGATAATGAATTTATTTGAGCAATATACCTTATTCCTTCACAAATATATACACACTAATAGCTAGACTGTGAATGTGTTTAAAAAATTACACAAAACTGCATTTTGTCATTACTTGAACACTAGTAGTCTTTTATAATGAAGGTTATAGTCTAGGAAAAAAAATGTTCTTATTCCTATAGAATCAACATAAAAGAGGCATAAGTATTATTATGGCCCACATTCCCATCAGCAAGGCTTCTAATTAGTCTTTTAACTTAGAATTTTTCTCACTGATACCAAGACCAAATTAACTTGATTTTCAGACTGACTTAACAGTAAGATATATTGCTATTTTACTTGGAAAATAATATATTGCAATTATGGGATAACACTTTTTAAAATTATCTTTTTGTATGAGAGGCATACTTTAAAATTTCATGCTGGATAAAAAGAAAAGAGAGTGGTAAAAAGCATTGCTACATTCTTAAAAGAAATACCAGAAATCAACATAGTTGCTATTTTTTCTATGTTTTCTCCTGTTTTTCACAGGAGACCTTCTCTGCCTTGGGACCCTCTTCTTACAGACTGTACTCACACAAAGCATCTTCCTTCTTCTTGTTTTTGCTCCTTCTTGAAAAGAAACATACATGCATAGTAGCTGCAAGGGATCTGCATGGATGAACATGAGCAAGGAGCTCCAGACAAAACCCAAACATAAAATGCTGCATACCAGAGGTGGAAGCAAGGACAGGCAATCTAGAGGAATAACACAGAAATACTGTCTGAGCAGAGAGGGGTATTTTAGTAGTCTCAGCTTTAGTTAAGTCTTTAGACATTCTCTTGCACAACAGTCTCATAGGCAAGCTGATGGAGTACAGCCTAAATAAGTGTACAGCGAGGTGTACTGAACATTTGCTGAACCGTCAGTCTCATGGAGCTGGGATCAGTGGCATGGAGTCCAGCTGGGGGCCAGTCAACAGTGATACATCTCAGGAGTCACTGCTGGGGCCAGTGCTGCTCAACTTCTTCATTACTGACCTGGATGACAGCAGGAAATTGGGCCCTCAGCAAGTTCCCAGATGTTCCACGGGTGAGAGTTGTTGATACACCATGGCTCTTGGATGACCTCAGTGGATTGAAGAAATAGTCAGACATGAATCAAATGAAGTTCAACAAAGGGGAGAGCAAAGTCGTGTACCTGGGGAGAACCAACCCCGTGCACCAGCTCATGCTGAGGGAGGACTGCAAAAAGTACCTGGGAGTCCTGGTGGACAAGGTGGTTGGAAGCCAGCACTGTGCCCTTGCCAGAAAGGGCAAGAACATCTTGGACAGCACTGGAAAGAGTACTGCCAGCAGAATGAGGGGGTCTTCTTTACCTCATGGGATCAGACTCTCTGAAAGGAAATCACACTCAACATAATTTGCACTATTTCCCCTCAGGAAGCTGATTGGAATTGTGACAAGGTGGAAGTATTGCCCTCTAGTTGTTCAGTCATCTCCTCTGTCCTTCATGGTCATGAATCTTCAGAAGGCAGATGCTGGAGATGATGCAGAAGTGAGAGTCCCCAGAAGAACACTATGACTCTCTGCTGCAAATGTGTTCCCTTTTACCAGATATGAAAGTTCAGTGATCTTCAAGATCATTGCTGCCTTTTCTTCAGCATGGCTTGGCAGTGCCTTCTCATGTTTGTCTTTCCTGCTTTGCTTTCAGCATTCAAAAACTGAAGAAGTTAGTGAACTGTAGCACTTTGCTTCTGTGCCTTAAAATAAAATATTAACCTCTAAGAATACTTGAGGAATTTGCAGCTCTAAGGAGGCTTAGATTAGATGTTCTGCTATTTTTTATTTATATCATATGTTCCTAGTAGCTGGAGATTCCCTTTTGAAGAATAAAATCAGGACATGGAAAGATTTTCTCACTGCAGATATTGCACTTACTCCCATTAGTGCAAACTGCTGAACCTGCTGTGAGCTTCTTTATTCTAAATATTTATATTTGCAGACTAAAATGACAGGTAGTAGAATAAAAGATTAGCATCCCAATGATTTTTTTTCTGGGTTTGTTATTGCCCCTCTGGAATATGCAGAGCCACCAATATCCTTGTAATGTGCAGTGCTGTTCGAGTACTTAATTTTATACTGGAACACACAGGCTTGCATTTCAGGTGCCACTTTTTATTACTATTCCATACAATAGCCAATGCAGAATGGAGATCACAAAATTCTGTGAAAAAACCCCCAACAATCAGGCAAGAAGCTGGCAGAATAAATTCAAGACAAATTTATTCTGTTAGCGTCAATCCTTTTAGGAAGCAAAAAGCACCATTTACCCTAAAACCCACTCTGATATTGTTGTGTATTTTGATAACAAGTTGCTGGGTTTTAAATAAACAGAATTTGAACATCAGCCATTTACATAGGCAGACCTTCAGGTGCAAGCTTCATTTTGCCACAAGATGAATTAACACCGAGACTGGGCATGTAGAAAATCCCAAAAAAGTTATGAGATCACCAATGGTGATCAGTTGGTAAAGAAATATTAAACCAAAAATGGCATTTTTTCCATCTTCCTTTTTCATCTACCAAAAGACCCTTCTTCCTTGGGATCTGCTCTGTTACCTGATGGTATTGTTGATGTTACAAAACACCAGCATAAACACGCCCCTTTTGGTTTTTTTTTTTAATTTCAAGATGAAAAAGGTGTCTACCCTGAAAAAGAGGCTCAAATTCACCACTATCCTATCTATTAGCAGTAGGTCCTGAGTTATCATCCTTATTGTAAAGTTCATGGGTTGCTGTCAGTTGGAGTGAGTACACAAAATATGGTGCTCTCACCAAAAAAGATGTTAAAAGCTTTGTCTAAGAAACACCTGGCTCATAGGAAGAATTCTTAACTTTCATACCAAGACCTGCAGTCATGAAGGTTTTTAAGCAAGTGGCAGTACATAAAATTCTTTGCCATCCCTTTCTTGTATATATAGCTTCATAAATACTACGTTTAAATTTTTAAATTTTTAAATGTACATTTGAAAATATTAATGAATCAGCATTCTGTATTTTCCCTCTTGTGCATGAAAATGTTCATGATTCTGTGGAAATTCAGATAATACAAGTAGCAGGAAATAACTTGTTACTAAGAAATGTGAATTGGAAACATAGGAAAAAGTCTTTCAGAAAGGGATTGATCCTTCTCTGACTGAATTCTTCTCTCTCCAAAAAATATGACATACTCAAATGCACATCAACAAAAAAGAAAGGCTACACTGACAAAAGTTGGAAGAGAGGTGGAAATAATACCTCATTGACACATATTTGCATTTGAAACTCTTGATGATGACTGAGATTTATGCATCTAAATTACAATTAAATAATGTTAAGGTTGTGAGTAGCTCAAAAGAGCAAAGAAATGTGCAGTTAAAGGGAAAATATACCATATGTCCTTTGATATCTAGGCATATTGCAGTGCATTAAGGAAGTCATAAAAGAGACACCCTGTTGTGGTTATGTGTTCTGAGACATGTGGCACATTTCCATTGTAGCTATCTATTTCCCTGCTTGTATGCATCTGTGCCATTATTTAAATGTTGATTTTGAATGTGAATTTCCCTTTGCATGGTAAAAAAACCCCAGAGTTTCAGACTTGCTTTTTTCAATGTTTGTTTAGATTTGTTGCTATTTATGAATGTGGAAGTCCAAAATGTTAAACACATGAATTAAAAAAACATCACAAATGGCAAAAAAATGAATTTAATCTTTAGACAAAATGAGGCAAAGGAGAGTTTTAGTGACTATGAATGAATGATCTTATATCTTCCCTCTAGAAACTGACAGAGCTGAATTTCAAACACTGATCTCCTGTATTTTGCATGGAAATAGAAATGTACTAAAAAAAAATCACATTTAATTTGGACCATTTTGGGAAATAGAACGGGAAACTACTCCTTTCCTTTTAAGGTTCCTCACCTGTGGCCTCCCACAAGCTCTTTTTTTTTTTTTTTCTCTTAACTCAAAAGCCAACCTGAAAGTGTGCAAGAACAAAATGGGACATTCAGACCCTAAGAGCAGTGTTTATGTGGCTGGCATCTAACCCATCATCTCAAACACTGCCATCACCAAGACACCCCAGTGCAAAACACTTTTATTCACAGGTGTCGGGTAACCAGAGCATGACATCTGGACATCACACTTGTGAAAAAGGAAAAACATTTTGTGGCATTCCCAGTGTTCAGTGTATATCATGGGAACATGTTTGCTCTGTCTACAGCCTTGGGACCCTTTCAGACACCTCACCAGTTCTCCAGGGACAAGTATATGCTAAAAAAAAAAGCAGTCTTCATAATTCTGGTACTAACTGGGTAGGAGATGGTTGGTTCTGACTACACACTGGTTTGGCCATGGCCATCATGCATTCTTCACTCATAGGGTTCTTTGCTGCTGTTTGTAGAAACTAAAGAAGTACCAATTTGAACACACAGGTACTACAACAGTTACTGTCTGAGTCCACTCCAAGACCATGTAATAATAACCATAGATTACCATGAGGCATAACAACTTTAGTAGAATATGGTTTCTTCAAATCTTCCTATTTTTGGTTTCCTACAAGTATTATAGTAGTGACCATGATGATGATGATGATGGTGATGATAAAGTATGTAACAGACAGAAAAAAATGGACCAAAATAGTCCAAAAAATGGATCACAGTGATAAGTGAAATGGTTAGAAACACAAAGTAATGGACACACTGGCATTGCTCCATCTTAGCATAACCTCCAGAGCAAGCACTGAGCCACAGATATTTCCTGGAGAAAAGCAAGCCAGATTAGCATCACATCAGCTCTGGGTCCTGTAAAATCGGAAGAGACAGGGCAGAAGAAGTGTCATTCTGGTAACACAGAGCATCAGGCTCAGGTGGCGAGCCCTTGGCGAGTGGGATGCTGTAGGAATGCAACAGCTTGGAGCCAGCAAGCCTCGGAACTGGCTGCCAGGGGGAAAAAGCAGGGGGTGATGGGCAGTCACAGCACATCCTGGGACAGCAGAGCCAGCACAAGTAATCGTCATGGGGCTGGGGACAGGAGCCAGCCTAGACCCAGTGTGAGGAGAGAGCAAGCCAGTTGGGAAAGCAGCTGCACAGCCACGGGGTGGTCATGGATGCCACTGACAAATGCGTGCTGTGACCAAAAGGGCCGGCTAGGGCTGGAGGGAAGAGCCAGGGCCTTCCACCAGCAACAGCTGAGAAACAGAGCAAGCAAGTAAGGATCAAGATTCACGTCTTGTGGCATGGGCTGTGGTACCCTGTCACCGGGCAGGCAGTGTCCCGCCAGCCACCGAAGCACACACACCTCGGCCAGCTGCAAGAGCAGCCACCAGTTGGCCAAAGGCAAGGAATTCTGTACCCACAGGCACTGGAATGCACACGGGCAGAGCAACGGATGTGCCCAGGAAAAAGAAGGTTTAAAATGCTTTGGTTGGGGACTTTCAATGTCCCTGTACCGATTGGCCATTGCCACTCTTCATTCTTTCAAAAACTGTCTTAGACTTCGCAGACTTGTTCATGAGGCTCTTCAGTGACACCGAGATTCCTTCCCAGTGGCTGCACTGAAACAAATCAAGGCTGGTTTCAGGCCAGCGTCTGTAATTTAATGCTGCAGCCGAGCTGCTTCTTGCTCTGTTTCACTCTCAGGGCAGGGAACCTGCAGCCGCCCATCTCATCTGGGAAAGTCGTCACAAGCCCCTGGGCAGCCTGTTCCAGTGCTCTGCCACCATCCGTGTAAAAAAGTCCTTCCTCATGCTGAAGCGGAAACTTCTTGTTTTCTAGTTTATGGCCTTTGCTCCTTGTCCTGTCGCTGGGCACCACTCTCTTGGCACGCTCTTTTGAGATGTTTACATGCAATACTGAATCGTCTCTTCTCTAGACTAACAAGGTCAGCTCCCACAGTCTCTCCTCATGAGAGATGCTCCAGACCCCACAGCAGCTGCCCTCCAACTCCCAGCGCCTCCCTTCAGCATCTCCCGTCCCGTCCCGCTCCGCGCTGCCACCACAGCGGGCTGCCCGGGTGCAACCAACTGCAGCGCTGGGCAGAGGGGGGAGTAGAGACTGCCGCCCGGCACAGCCCGAGCGTGTCCCCTGCAACGTACGTGCCACAGCACCGTCACCCCCCCCCTCAGTCGACCGTACCACTTCCCTGCGATGAGGCTCGTCGGGCAGGAACGTACCAACGCGGAAGAGGGAAAGGGGTAGCCAAGAAAGGCGCGTGAGAAGGCTGTGTGGGCCGATCACTTTCGAAGCGGCTCAGGGTCGGCTCTCGGTCCAGTTGTTCTGGCCAGGCCGTGCGGGGCGGCCACGGTATCATCGAGGCGCCCCATCGCCAGAGGGAAAAGCAGAGAGGAGCCGCTGGTCCTCCTTAACCCCTTCCCCCGGCGGGATGGGGATGGGCCGTCCCACCAGGCGCGCGCCCGCGCCCCCCCGCGCGCCGCGTTCTTCCCGGATCGCCGCCACTGCTGGGCCGG
>WBNO01009680.1:0-16800 GCA_013400575.1 Peucedramus taeniatus
CCTCCTTCCCCTCCCTACTTCACTGACCTTGGTCTCTCCGTGTTGTTTCCCTCATATGTTCTTACCTCCTCCTCTTCTCTGGGTAGGAAAAAACTGTGCCTCACATTTTTTTTTTCTTCTTAAATATGTTATCATAGAGGCCATTACCAACATCTCTAATTGGCTCAGCCTTGGCCAGCAGCTTGGCCATCTTCAGAGCCATCAGGGATTGGCTCTGCCAGACATGGTGGAAGCTTCTAGCAGCTTCTCAAAGAAGCCACCTCTGTCGCCTGCCTGCTACCAAAAACCAGGCCGTGCAAAACCAACACATTCCACCCCTCACCTCTGTATATCCATGCAAAACCAACACAGCCCTCCTCTCCTACTTCTCCCTCTCCTTCTACTTCACCTTCTTCCTCCCTTACTATTCAATGGTATGGGTCTGTAACTCACCTTGTCCTTTTTTTCTTTTTCACTACTGCGGCAATTACTGTATTTGCTGTGTTTTGAGTCCCTGTCTCAGCTATAGTGTCCTAAAATACACTTCGGGTTCCTGCCTCAGCTACCGTCCTCTGTGGGTAGTGAGCTGTGGCTCAGTAGGCACAGGCCAGGCCCCAGTACAGGGTAAGAAGCTGCTGGTTTTCATTGGGGTAGGCAAGGCACCCTTTTATCAGTTTGTTAGGGTTGATTACCTGTTCAGGTGTTAAGTCCCATGTAATGAGAGGTGATCATTGCCCTAAAAACCTGCTCAAATCCTTCCACACACCCTGCCACCCAGGAACTGGATGCCTCAAGCCACATTTCACTATCTCCTCACCTAAAGTTTGTTTTCTCTTACACAAAGATAACACCAGATTCCATGAACTCCAAAGCATACCAGCAGTATTAGCTATTATTAACAATATTAAACAGCTTATATAAGGTTGAACAACGACCATGGGAACCTGCATTGTAAAACAATTTGCATCAATTTCCGGCAGGGAGAGGGAGATGTATTCCCTCATTGTCCCCAGAAGACACCTCCCTCTGCATAACAAGGCCATCAATGCCAGGGCAAAGCACAGAGACATTGTTTTTATTAATATGTTCCCAAACTCAGCAAAATAAAAAGATAAGCATACAGCTGACAAATTCCACATCCCACACAGGAGCTTGTTACTTGATAACTACTATTTACTATAGCATGTAATATATATATAACTGCCTTTGTCTTGCCTCACATTGGGTGCCATAAAGGACTGTGGTGGGTTGACCTTGGCTGGAAGCCAGGTACCCACCAAGACACCCTATCGCTTTCCTTTGCAACTGGAAAGGGGAGAGAAAATAAGATGGAAAACAACTCATAGGTTGAGATAAGGCAGTTTACTAAAGCAAAGAGGAAAGTTTGTGTGCACACAAGCAAAGAAGAGAAAAATAATTTTATTCTCTTCTTCCCACCAGCAAGCAATATTCAGCTACTTCCTGGGAAGCAGGGCTTCAGCACATGTAGCGGTTGCTCTGGAAGGCAAACATTGTAAACAATAGATGCCCCCCCCTTTCCTCCTCCTTTCCTTAACTTTTATATCTGAGCTGACATCATATGGTATGGAATATCCCTTTGGTTAATTTGGGTCAACTGGCCTAGTTAGTCCCCTTCCATGGTCTTGCCCATCCCCACCCTACTGATGGGGAGGGAACGTTGAGAGACAGTGCTGATGCTATGCCAGCACTGCTCAGCAGTAACCAAAACACTGGTGTGTTATGAACACTTTTCCAGCTACCAATGCAAAGCACAGCACTGTGGGGGCTGCTATGGGGAAATGAACTCCAGCTCAGACAGACCCAATACAACTATCTGGCACAATTTTGCAAGATTCTTAAGTCTTGGCACTCCATGTTTTACTCCATATAGTATTAATTATTAGTCTTGTTTATTCATTAACCTGCCTGCTCCTGTGTTTTGGTCCCACTCTGGCTCTTTGGTTGACATAAAATCTTTTGGTCCATCCCTACCATTTTATCTTTCTTTTTCTTCCTGACCTTTATCTACCACCATTCTTTTTCCTCAGGTGCAAGTGAAGTGTTTAAATGCACTTGTAAATCTTACCAATCCGGTTTATGATTTTTAATCATCATTTTAAAGGATCATTCCATTTTCTGTCTTAAATGCCTCTCTGAGAGTCCCTTTGGGGGGTCCTGGCTAGCTGTGGCACATCCAACAGCGGGGGACACTCTCCCGTTCTCCAGGGGAGTCAGGAGGGCGGCTAAGGCTCTCGCCTTTGAGGGTGAGGCATAATTATGACTGCGGTGGAAGAAGGAGTGGACTTCGAATGGAGGTTTCAGTCCAGGTTTATTCAGGCAGGGACCCAAAGCCCAGTGTGACCTCACACCGAAGACAAAAGCCCTGGGTCCAAAAGCACCTTATAAAGGGAGGAGGGAACAAAGACAGGGAGCCAATAGGGAAACATGGGGGTATGGACATTGGGAAGATGGACTTCTGGGGAGACCAATGGGGGTAACCTGTGGGAGGAACCCCGGTTCCTGAACCAATCACTTGACGCCCTTAATAGAAGTTTCTAGGGGAAGGGATGGGCTGCTGAGTGACAGACAGGACACCGGGGAGGGGTTGAGGGAGGAGGCAGGGGACTGACATGAAGGAGGAGGGAGGAGGCAACATGGGCAGAACCACTGAAATAGGAGAGAACTGGGATAAACCAAGGTACAGAACAATTATAAAAAGGCATATAAAACACAACACAACAATTTTCTCTAGATTTTCTCAGTATGACCCAGAAGACTCCTTCTAATGCATCAGATCAGTGGTTGAAAAAGGAACCTTTACATATACAGGCTCTCTATCTGGTCCTACAGCCTGCAGGGGCAAGGGGGCCTGTAACACAGGGGTTTGGTGTGCCCAAGTTCTAATTGCAATTGGAATAACTGCTTCGCTTCCTCCAGCCTTACCATCAATACTTTCCTGGTCCCTATTAAAAATACTATCATACCTTCTCAGAGAAACCAACGATTGCTCATTGTCTTCCTTGTTATCCACTTTCAGACACCTTTTCCCAATACTACAAGCAGAACAGCACCATGATAATTCCTTTTTGTCTTCCATCATCATTAAAACATTTGAATCAGGCACCAATAATCTGCATTTCTTTCTAGTTTCATCATCATTTCTCACTGAGAAAAATAAATCCACAAATGGGATTTCATCCCACTTATCTAATCTTCTGCAAAACAACATAAGTTGCAACATGGTGTAGTGGGTTGACTCTGGCTAGAGGCCAGGGACCCACCAAAGCTGCTCTATTGGTCCCCTCCACAACCAGACAAGGGAGAGAAAACATAATGAAAGGTTCATGGGTTGAGATAAGGACCAGGAGAGATCACTCATCAAATACCATCACAGGAAAAACAGGCTCTAATTAGAGATATTAATTGAATTTATTACTAACAAAACCAGAGCAGGATAATGAGAAGTAAAATTAACCCTTAAAAACACCTTCCCCCCATGCCTCCCTCCTTTCCAGCTCTGCCTCCCACCCCAGCGGTGAAAGGAGCCAGGGAATGGGAGTTCTGGTCAGTTCATAGCCTATTGTTTCTCCTGCTACTCAGGGAGAAGAGTCGTTGCCCTGTGCCACTGTAGGGTCCCTCCCATGGGAGACAGTTCTCCACAAACTTCTCCAGTGTGGCTCCAATCTCATGAGCAGCAGTCCTCCCAAAACTGCTGCAATGAGGGTCACTCTTCCATAGGGTGCAGTCCTCTGAGGACAGACTGCTTCAGCAAGGGCTCCTTTCTCTAAGGGCCTCCCATAGGGTCACAGCCTCCTCTCAGGCATGTACCTGCTCCAGCATGGGTCTCCTCCACAGGCTGCGGGTGGATCCCTGCATCCCCATTGATCTCCATGGGCTGCAGGGGGACAGCCTTCTTCACCATGGACTGCAGAGGAATCTCGGCTCTGGCCCCTGGAGCACCTCCTCCCCCTCCTTCTTCACTGACCTCGGAGTCTGCAGAGTTCTTCTTCTCACATATTCTCACTCCACTCTTCTTTGGCCGCAATTAAAACTGTGCATTTCTAATTGGTCCAGCCTTGACCAATGGCACATCCATCTTTGGAGACACCAGGGGTTGGCTCTACCAGACATGGAGGAACCTTCTAGCAGCTTCTCATAGAAGCCACCCCTGTAGCTGCCCTGCTACCAAAACCAGGCCATGCAAACTGAATACACACGGTATTATAACTTAATGTTCGCATTTCTGGCCATTTTTCCTCACCATCCAATTTATATTTTGGCCACCACAGAGAACATTCTTCCACTCATTTTCTCTTTGTAAGAGGGTCTCCACCAAACTTATCCCAATGTTTCAAAATACATCCTATTAGAGAACAAGGAGATGGTTTGACTGACTGCCCTGTTCCCAAAATGAACATTCTTAACCATGACTTCAATACACTCCAGTCACCACTGTCAAGCATGTATGAATTTTTAAAAATTCTACTACACAATACCAATTCCACAATATTATATCACCCCCTTTTGTACCTTATACAATTTCTCTTTTCAGGCTTTGCACCTTTGAGTTGCTTACCCACTCCCAGAGGGGGAGAATACTCATGGAGTCCCCAATCAAAAGGTCAGTGCACAGCGCAGTCTGGAGAGCAGCCTCTCCCCAGCAGAAGCCAGCAAGTTGATCTGGGCAAGGCTCAATGCTGTCTCATCTGGGTCATCAAAAACTGTTGTCTACAAAATTGGATTCATTATCTGGTGTGCAACAAACCGGTAATTGCACACTCAAGAGAAACATTGATTATTTATTTCAGAGTTGCACAAGCCTGGGTGCTTGGTGGCATTCCACAAATAAAGGATTCCCATTGGACATTCTGCACCATTATTTATACACAGACATTCATAGTAAGTAACTTTCCAATAACAGCCCCTCTATTATGATTGGTTAGTAATTTCTGTACAAGTTATGTAATACCAGCTAACTTTTACGCGTACTCAGGGGAAGGGTCTTCACCGAGCAGGGGTCTTTTTGACCTGTAGGCACAATTTTTACTATTATAACTAACATAGTTCAGCTAAGGGATGCATGGACCTTGAGTATTTTGCCAAGTTGGCAATTTATACATCGACATACATCAACATCTTGGTTTACTACATCCTTAAAGCTTGTTAGTTCCAGGATGTTCTTGACTAAGGGATGCTGGCTGCGGTCTGTTCCACTGATTAAGTTTCATTTCTTTCTAATTGGACTTGAAAGTATGCAAAGATCAAACATCAAAGAACATCCTAACTTAAGATAATCTTGACATATTTCACATTTTGCAAAATTGTGCATAACTTGTGCTGTCCACATTCAAGACCTGGCCAAGCCTGTAGGCTCTGCAAGGACAGTGGCACGAGCTGATGCTGGGAGACTTATAGGCATTCTTAGAAAAAATCCCTTTCTGGCTTCCTGAAAGCTCTCTGTCCTGGAGAGTCAAACTGGGAAGAGGCCCATCCAGGGGCAGCCTCATCCACAGAGCTGACCCACAGCCATAGCTACATCTGCCTCCTTTTCCAGCAGAGGCTGGGAGGATATTCCCATGCACTTATGTTTGACCCCAGATCCCTTCTTAGATTGCTCCCCTCAGCCTTTCCCTTAGGTTGTTGATTCTGGGCTGTTGTTGTCCTGGTTTAGGGCAAATTTGAGAGAAATCCTCCAAAGGGGTTCCTCTAGGAAGCAAATTCAAGCGGCCCCTCCCCCAACTGGTTCGGGAAAAGATTTCCTTGGAGAAAAGTGGAAAAAAGCCTGTTTATTTAAGAGGCAAAGCATTCACCAGCACAAAAAAATGAACAATATTAAGCAATAAAACCTCTCACTGCTCTGAAGAGATGACCAATTCAGAAAGTCCTTTTCATGGGTTGCAGCTCAGCTCACTCAGTCTTATCAGTCCCTCCGGCACTGGAGAATGCTGTGGACCAGGCCAGGCCTTGGTGGGTCACAGGTGTGAGTTCCTGGTGCTCTTCTGTGTTTTCAGTCCAGAGCAGGTTCAAACAGTTCCAAGAAAAAGAAAAAAACACAGTCCATGGAACTTCTCTGCCTCAGCTAGTTAGAAACTAACTAAAAGCAAAGGAGAGCTCTGTCTCGCTGTCTGTCCATTCTGCAGACAACACAGTCTAAGAAAGGATGTGAGGGAGCAAGTGCAGTTTCTGATAACAAACTCTGTGCTTCTTCTCTCCTCCCCTTTGCTCTCAGAACCAGTCCTAAAGGTGCAAAACTTCTTTCTGAGCTAAACAGATGAATGGGGATACAAGCATCATAAAGTCACCCCAGGACAGTTGTCTTGGTCAGTGCTGTGCCCTCTGCCTTCCCCTTGCAGTCCACTTCTTAATACTGCTCTGGGAACTTTTGCATTTCTTGGATATCCTGCAGGAGCCCAACCCCTGTTGAGGGGATGGTGGATGCACCAGGCAGATGGCTCTGCTGTCAGCAGGACCCTGCAGGTGGTTTGAGACATGCAGATCAGGATGTTTGCTGGTTCCATGGGGTGAAATAGGAGCTGGGCTGCTGGACTGTTTCCCACTGCACTGCACTTGGGTATGCCTGCAGTCAGACATGCCAGTCCCTCATACCCTTGTTTCCCTTTCCTTGAGCACATGTGTGTTTGCCTCCATCATGGGCAACAGTATGAGTGTTCAGGTGACAGCTGTGACACCCTTTTCCTAATGCCATCAAGGTGTTTCTCTCTCACCTTCAGTCCTACTCAAAGGCGACACTTTGCCTGACAAGGCACAGGACATTGAATTAATGGTGGAAATGTTCTTTCTTTCCAGTAGCCCTGGATGCATCCAGCTCTTTGCAATCGTCTTACCCTTACAGTCCAAATCCCTACCCAGCCCATGTCACCACTCTGGCTTGTGTTAGACGTGATACTTTCTAAATCTCATCCAGAAAGGTGTGAGTTGGGTGGGTGTACACAGCTGTGTATGTGTCATATCTCTTCCCCCTGTGCCACACAGATGTCTAGCATAGGGAGTAGAAATGATGCTGAATCTCCCCACAGCTGCTGTCACACCCCACTGCAGTCGTAGGAGGAGGAGGGAGTGCTGGTAGCCGGCTAGCTCCAACCCCCTTTCCCCTTGGCGTGCATCATGAGCGACCGCTCCCTGCCTTTGCCACCAGCAGGCAAAGGGTAGCAGTTTGGCCAGGCTCGCCGTGCCGGCAGATACAGCTGATATTCGTAGACCCGCATCTGAAATCGAGGCGAAAGAAAGAGGGAAGGACTTTCTCTGCGTGTGTTTCCAAGCTGCCTTTATTTCCCATGCCAGGAGTGGAGCGTGTGCCTGTGCTGCAGTTGCCAGGGCAACGCAGCCGCGAGGGTAGCGGCAGCAGCGTTCCGAAGCAGTTGCCTCACACAAGATGATGGCAGGTAGCAGCGGGAAGTGATCCGGAGTGGCACCGCTGCGAGACGTGGCATGCCGGCTCGTGCAGCAATGCCGCCCGGGAAGTGGTGAGCGGTGGCAGGGGGAGAGAAGGCTGCCACGATGGAGCAGTTGCGGAGGGAGCTGCTGCGGGGGAGTTGAGCCGCGGCGCCGCGGGGACCCGGAGCGGGGGGGGGCAGAGCCATGGGAGCGAGCCACGAGAGAGACCAGAGAACAAAGGAAAGTGGGTTTTATTAAGTGTGGGTTGCCCCCTGGAAGGGGGCAGCCCGAGGATGAATCAGGGGCTAGCTAGGAGGGGGGATTGGGGGGTTGTTCTGGTTTGAGAAGCAAGACCAGCGGGACACCCCAAGTCAGAAATACAATTTATTAGAAAAAGGGAAAATAAAACAAAAAGGAAACAAAATACATGCAATAAGAAAACCACTGACAAAGTCAGAATACAACCTGACACCCTGTTGGTCAGGGTGTTGGCAGCAGTCTACTTGCAATGGTGGCTGCAGTCCTCCTGGAGTATCAGTTATAGCTCCGTTGAAGCGGTGGTCCTGGAGAAAGAAGTCCAGTGATGGATGGGCCTGCTCTTCTCTGGGAGTCCAGTGGAGAAGGCTGTCTTGGTATTCCAATCCTCAGGTTTTTTTATCCAGATAGAGAGGTTTGGCTCCTCCCCCTGGCTGGAGCATTTCCCAATGGGATTAAAGAAGCTTATCAGTGGTATTCAAATGGCCCATTAGCAGAAGACTTATCCCTGGTCGTGGAAGAGATAAGGAAAACCGCTCTTTGATGGTTTCTTATCAGCTGGCTTATCAACAGAAGATCCCCCATCCCAGTTCTATCGGATGGTAATAGAATACACTTGGTTATATCTTGCAGTGCAACCCATAACGGGTAAAACCAGTAGGAAAGGGGGCTGGAAAGGTGCATGCCAATAAGTGAAGGGAAATATAATTGACCGCGAATGTTCTGGATTATGGGTGTACACAGGCACAGACAGACAGGCTGCCAGGGGCAGGGTCTGCAATATAGTTAGGGAAGAATTTGGAAGCCTCGGGAACAGACTTTAGGGAGAAACTATTAGGAAAACTGAACAGGGGTGAACAGGAACAAACCATTGCGACATTTTGAACAAATTTCCTAAACAGCTAAGCCTCAAAATCCCACTGCTACACTGCTGCAACCTTATCTGCAGGCTGCAGTTTGGTAACACCGAGCAGGTGGTCCGAGTGCCTGTGCCTAAGCACCTCCCTTGGAATGCTCTTATGGTAAAAGGAAGCGTATAGCAAGAGGGATTGGGGTGGGGACAAGCTTTGATGCCTGTGTCTGGAGCTGCTCAGGGTAACGCAGCATCCCCAGGACCTTCTCTGCTGCTCTATGATGCCCTGGTGACTGTTCAGGGGAGGTAGGGAAAAGTGATGTTGCTGTGGTTCTCCCAGGCGGGTGTTGGAGAGTTGTTAGCTGAGTGTGTGCAAGGAAGCTCAGGTTGACAGGGCTGTGGGTGGGTGGCAGTTGGGGATGGAGGGAGACCAGGGTAAGTTACGATATGAGCTGCAGTGATCAGGAGGCAACAGAGCACAAGTTAAGAGCTCGGGACATTGGGAATATGCACAGGACCGCATGTAAACAGGGCAGGGTCTGATGGTGGAGGAGGATGGCGTTTGGGTGGGAGTGAAGAGGAGCACACTTAAGGAGGTGCCAAGCCTGGCTGCCATGTGAAAGATGTGGGAAAGGTGAAGGATTGCACATTCAGGATCATGTTGTGTGGATGGCTACAGGGAACTATGAGCTTAGAAGCCCACTGTGATCCCCCTGCACAGCTTAGCCAGGAGGAGCTGGCTAATAAAGAGGGATGGGAATGAAGGAACTAGCCCAGAAAATAAAAACTTTAATAATG
Organism: Peucedramus taeniatus; assembly: GCA_013400575.1. Lineage (NCBI taxonomy): Eukaryota > Metazoa > Chordata > Aves > Passeriformes > Fringillidae > Peucedramus > Peucedramus taeniatus. Next base: position 9,281 of record WBNO01009680.1, read on the forward strand.
AAAAAAACTAACGTGGCGCAGGTACAGAGACTAGATTCCAAAGACCCCAGGGGAGAGGCAAATGCAGTCAGGTATAGGGACACAAGTCCAATCACAACGTGCACTCAGGATATGACCTTATTTGAACTAGGCATGGAGCCAAATGGAAACAAGAACTGGAAACTTGACCAAATATAGGATGGTTCTATTAGCATATTACTAATTCCCATGACTCTATTCTTCCCACCGTGGCCTGGTCAAGTGTCCCCTCCCCTCAGTGCCCTGCCTGCCATGGTTTATGGCCAAAACCTTCTATAAAAGCATCTGAGGTAAGGAATCCCAGCAGGATGAGATCCCACAGGGCACTGGAGTATAGAAGGAGCTGGCTCGGTAAGGAGGGAAGATAGGGCTGTGGTTTGCTGTGGCTGTATGCAGTGGTGACCAGAGGGAGAAAAGATGAAACAGCAGAGGTGGGAACAAAAAGGGTGCTATCACCTGCTGATTGCCATGCTGTCTTCTCCCAACTCACAAAGTATCAACATCCCCCAGAGCCCCTTTTCTGTACTCTGCTTGTAGTGATGGCAAGTGGGTTGGGCTGTTCACACTGTATGATTAGATCCCGCTTCCTGTGGCACATGGCCTGGGACAGGGGCTGAGTTAAACAGATTGGGATAATGTTCCTCAGGGCTTCTGATGCAGATACCAACCCCAGGGCATCACTCCTCTTGGGATATCAGATAAAGAGGGTTGTTAATGATAACATCTATGTATCACTTAGTATAGTGAGGGTCTAGTCCTGCTTGGACCTGTGGGATCTCTCCCTTGGACAAATGTCCTTACTGAACTTGAAACCTTGAAACATGGTAGTGCACTGGTGCCCCAGTGTAAGGACTTAAAGATCACAGTTGCCTGTCTCAAACACTGTTACCACAGAAGGACTCCCACTGTGGCAAACTGTGTAAAGAAGCAACCACTCGTCTGCAATAACCGAAGCACCCCCCACTCCACCCTCTCCCAAATATGCCTCTGAGGATACCTAGAACTTGGACTGTAAATTAAGCCACCATGATAAGATAAAGTGATACTATTTTCCAAGTGTTATCTCAGGCCTAGAGGGAGGTAAACAAAGCTGAGGGAGAAAAATGTATTACTGATAATGGACACAAAGAATCCACAAGGAAAACCAGCTCTGAAACTGTGCTGAAATCAGCTCTGACTGGGTATAAAGCAATTCCGGCAGGAGGAGATTGCAGCCCACCAACTCAAGAAACCCACCAACTCAAAAGCACTAATTAGCATTAAAAGCAAGGGAATCATTTAACCAATAAAATAAGTGAAATGCACAGTCAGTAAGCATTAATATCTTTGTTCACAAAAATGTATAAATAGTGAAAAGTTTTTAACAACCTTGGGACCCCCATCAACGGGAAGCCCAGGGTAAAAAAGGATGAATGTGATGCCACTGGATCCAGAGGTGGTGACTATCTTCTGCTTAATCTGTCTTTCTTTCTCTCCTCTCACTTCTATTTCTTTTTATCTCTCTACCTCACATTTTACTGTTAAATAAAATCCGTACTATTGACTTCAGAATATGGTCACATTTGCACCTGACTTCGGGCAAAGGCATCCTTAATAATTGGATCTCAACACCCAGTTATGGCTGGACACCCCAGATGTCATCCAAACGCAGAGCAGACGTAGACTCTGCCCCTCCACCAGGACCCATTTGGCTTCTCACATGGCTTTGTTATCCCCAACAGTAGAAAACTATCAGTGCTTGTCCTCACACAGGGCACCAATTGTCGGCATTGGCACTTGGCACCTATCGATGGTGGATGGAAACTATCACCGCCAGTTTGTTATCCTACTGTAGAACTTTCATACTTTCTCTCTGCGAGTTCCCACGGGCAGCTCCTCGCAACACTGACTCCTTCTCTATTCCTTCTTCCTTCTGCATTACCGGCTAACTCCTTCCTGTCCCTTGCATAACCGCCTAACCCTTCCTCCTCACAGCACAGCCAACAAGCTCCAACTCCACTCTCAACCAGCTAATCCACTCTTTTACAACACCCATCCTTATTGGACATAGCTGTGACCTATTAAGGGCAAGGCTGTTCCTACTCTTTGGTAATTAGTACAGCTGCAACTCCTCAGGGGTGAGATTGCCTTCAGCACTATCTCTATTCTCTTACAATCCATCCTCCCACAATTCCCCCTTTCTCTTTTAATTACAAAGTTGCAGCATCTCTAGAAATACATGTTCAAGTAAATTGACAAGACACGTTCACATATTTCACTTAGGACTAACAGCTATACAAATGTTCAGGCAACACGTCACAGTAAGAATATATGCTTTCAAATTTTGGTTTAGTTTTGCTTTTCACAGTATAGGACATCAACCTAAAGCTTTTCATAAACTTATGCCGTGTTTACCATTCTTTGCAGGGCCTTTTGCAGAAGATCGCAAACACGGTACAAGCATCTCTTGTGTAATTTCCATTAACTCCCGAATGCATCTGTGAATTGAGCTTGATTCATTCCCCAAATTCATAGAGTACCCATCATCAAAATCTTCACACGTATGCCTATGGGATAATAGCAAAAATTAATAGCTGCAATTCATATGTTTCACCAGCAAATAAACACATTGTACTGAATAACAGAACTACTCTGTCTCCAGCTCCCACTGCTGCTTCAATAAATTCTCTTGTTCATTTTCAGCTTTGTTGCTTTTGTCTCCTGCAATTCCAATTCTTCTATCTGTTGAAGCAACGTCTCTGTTTGCTGCTTCTCCCCCTCTTGTCTTGTTCTTTCCAACTCTTCCCCTCATGCAGTTTTGTACTCGTTTTCTTAACATTTCTTCTCTTTGAGTTTGGTCACCTCTTTTTTGTTTTCTTGCATTAGTTGGTCACTCCAAGCCTCTCTTACATGCCTTTTGTGCAGCTCTGACTCCGCCTCTTGGAGCTCCATGTTGTTTTTGTTCCAGTGCTCATGCAGCAGCGACTCAGCAAACTTCCTCCTACACTCTCCAAGGGCCACACCACTCCATGAAGGCTCTCCCGGGGCCCCGAGCCACTGCCATGGCTTTGCCACCAGCATTTCCTGCTCCTCACCTAGCAGCCGCTCTAGCCATGCCGGCTGCCTCCTCCATGTCCCGCCGCGCCACCACTGTGCTGCCACACACACCGGCACCCAGAGGCACCCCGGCACCACCCCAGGACCCCGCCAGACTGCGGTTGTACCTGGGCGGGGGGACGCAGAGCTCGCTCCACCCCACCTGCAGGGAGCAGAAGGCAGCAGTGTGGGCGAAGGCGCGGCTGGTACTCTCCCAGATTTTAACAAAAAAGGAAGTTTCTTCATTTGCTCTCACTAAATTTTTTTTATACCAAATAAGCAAAGTGCGTAGAGCGCGCTTCTCATATGCAACATCCTTCTTCTACAAAATTCATAACAAACTGTCCAAAATGAATTTTCCTTCACCTAATGTTTAAGTCCCCTTTTCTAAGATCCCAGTCGCTCACCTGGGGCCCGGTGTCTCTGACTTCATAAGTTGTCCAAACATTCAGGCTCTCACCGCCTGACTCTCTGCTAGACTGGGCTCCACCATCACTGCTCTCCCCACAGTTCTCTACCCAAATCACCTAGGGATCATGTCGGGGTCACCAGTTATTGGTGCTCATCCTCACACGGGGCACCAATTGTCGGCGTCAGTGCTTGTCACCAATCAATGGTGGATGGAAACTGACTGTCACCGCCAGTTTGTTATCCTACTGTAAAACTTTCATACCTTCTCTATGTGAGCTCCCACGGGCAGCTCTTCGCAACACTGACTCCTTTTCTCTTCCTTCTGCACAAGTGGCTAACTCCTTACTGTTCCTTGCACGACCACCTGACCCTTCCTCCTCACAGCACAGCCAACAAACTCCAACTCCACTCTCAACCAGCTAACCCACTCTTTTACAACACCCATCCTTATTGGACATAACTGTGACCGATTAAGGGCAAGGTTGTTCCCACTCTTTGGTAATTAGTACAGCTGCAACTCCTCAGGGGCAAGATTGCCTTCAGCACTATCTCTATTCTCTTACAATCCATCCTCCCACAGAAAACTTTCCATCAGTTGCAGATGTCAGCGAGGTCTGGAATAGAGCAGCCAGTCTGTGTGGTCATCCAGTGGCTGAGGTCCCTATCCCTCAGGCCACTGTGCCTTGGAGAGAGATGGGAGGACTGGAATTGAGCCTGCCAACATGTCCCAGCACCTGGGATGCCAGAGGCTTGCTTTTGCTGCAGCAAAGTTGTGGGTGCTTTCTTTGTTGCTCCGGGGTGACTGCTTCAGCTGCTGTGTCACAGCCCTGGGGCTCCACAAACTCCTCTGGCAGTAAAGCTTTCAGTCACAGTGCTGGCTGTGCCTTGCCCCCTGCAGCAGTGGTGCACAGCAGCTACCCTGAGGTGAAAACGTAGCATTTTATGAAGCAAAGACAGCCTGGAGGAATTTGCTACTTGTGGCCAGCTGTTGTCCTGGGCTTGGCTTTAATCCTCCAGCACTTCCCACCCCATGCTGCCTTGGGAAGTGGAGGGGGGGCTGGCCCACACTCCAGACTCCCTGTGCTGAGCAAATGGGTGCCATCTCAGGCTTGCAGGGGTGAGTAATCATGGTGGAGCCCAGCAGCATCCTGCTGCTTCAGCAGGGATCCTCTTGGACAGCGAAGAGTTTTCCCCATCCCCAGTTCTGTTGCTGCCCCTTTGTTTTCTGGCAGAAGCCTCTGTGCCTTTTCATTGCCACTGAGGCACTGAGCAGAAGTTTATGTCACCAAAAACTGGGAAATAAACTCTCCAACCAGTTTGTTAGGTTATAAAGCTGACATTACTTTATTCAGCGCTGAAGGTACATGAGGATCACTCCACAAAACATATACATGCATTATCAAAGCTTTTAACTATTGATACAGTTCAGCAAACAAAGGAATTAGTGCTCATTGCCTTACAAATTTCGTAGTTCTCTTCATTAATTAGTATTCTATTTTGCCTTTTTCCCAACCTGGAAATGAAACTCCAGATAATTTTAGTAAGAAGGTAATATAAAAGGGGATCTTTATTTCAAGGCCTTCAGAGGCAGTTATGGAAAGATGTCCACAAAAGCCCACTCCCCCTCAGGGGTGAGTAAATTTTTATAGGTTTTAGGAAATTAGCATAATTGATGAAAAGCACCAATTAGGAGTACAAGTGGTGATGAAATTCCCCTCCAGGTCAAGCCCCTTCTCTGGAGCCCCCCCTTCAGCACTAGTTGTACTTTGTCCATGAGAATGTATCTCGAAGAGTTGTTCTCAGCCTTAGTTCCCAGGAAGAAAAAAGATAGCATGGAGCCTTGTACCCCCTGGGTCTTGGACCTCTGGAATTTGTTTTGTCTTTCTGCTTAGGGAAAGGCCATGGAAAAGTACTGGGAAAACTAGGTACTAATACAATGGGTGACAGAATTACAAATACATGTGTGAAGAATACAGATAACATAGAAAAGAAAAAGAAAGGCAAAACCTAAATGGCATAATTTCTATTGGTTTTTGATTTCTCACTTCTCATGCTAATTACTCCACATTTTCAGTCTTTTTATTACCTTTTTCCCATACAGGGAGAGCCTCAGTAATTGTCTTTGTTTCTTCTTCATCTCTGTCTTCTGTAACATGTTACAGAAGACATGTCTTTGTGGTTTATGAATTCTGCATTTTTGATGTCCTGATCTCAACCATAAATTTCTCTCCCAGACTTTGTTAACTTTGTCCCCCAGTTCTGAGAGCATTGAAGCATGTCAGGCCCTAAGCTTTTAATTTGTTTGTCTAACACATGGACATCACCCAGAGCTTGCTTGTTAGCTGCTATCTATTTCATGGATTAAATCTCTTTTCTTGTTGATTAAGTCCTAACATTTTGCCCCACTGCTGCCTAGGTTCCTTTTTAAAGAAATTTAAATTGTTTGGTAACACAAACATACCATGTGTGCATCTCACCGGGAATGTGATGCAGTCTGGGAAGCCTGCCAGGTCAGGCATCTCCCCTGAAGAGCAGTGGAGGCTGAATGGCAACTTCAGGGTCGTCCTTTCTATAGACTGTTCCTCTGGTCAAGCAAGGCTATGAGACCACTTGTCTCCTCCACAAAACCCTCTTTTGCATTGGCAGTGCTTCCGCACCTTTTCACAAGTAGAGTAGGTTGGATGGGAAGGGAGGGCCAGTCCCCAGCTGGGCTCCACTAGGGGCTCAGGCTCTCCACTGTGGTCCTCTTTCACCCTTGTTCCTGCTGGGAAGGCACCTGAGATTAAAGCAGTGCCAAAGGCTATGGAGCTGAATACAGTATTGGCTGAGGATTGCTTGTGCTGCACCTGCCTTTCTTTGTATTTGATCTCTCAACTTCCAGCAGGGACTGGATTCCTGTGCTGAATTCTGGACTTGGCTCTTGCGAAACGATCCTGTTAAAAATAGGTTAGAAACTGTTGTAAAATAGTTGATAATTGTTAAGCATGTACTGTTAGTTTGGTTATGGTAAAAGGGGTTTAAAGGGGTAGTTGTAAGAAATATGGTACTCCATGTACCATATTACACCTAAGTAAAGTGCACCACCCCCCAAGCAAAACGAGCCAACCTGGACAGAACTGTAATGGGCCAATCAAGCGCCCTAAACCTTCATGCAAATGAAGGATCCAAAAAGAAACCAATCCAAATGGACAAAAAACAGGATAAAAAGAGGACTCCTGACCCACTGAATCCGTGCCACTCCATCTGGGACATTGGGGACATTGCTACACCGCTGCTGAGAAGACCCAGCGCCAGCACTGCAGCATCCTCGACGGGAACACTCCTGCTTGCCCACGGGCCCCCTTGTTTTAGGCCTTTTTCTTACAATAAATGCTGAAATCATTTTAGTACTTCGAGCATGCTTTTGTTTTTAACAGCTTGGAGGTTCATCCGGGATACGACCTCGCCATCTGAAAGATGGGACGGCCGCCTATCCATGGAGGGACCTTGCGTCGGTATCTGGGGGAAAAGGCCTGAGGCATACATGAGGCACAGTGGAGCCGGTAAGTATCAACCATCCACGGGCAGGGGGAGGGCCCGAGGGGAGGGGGAGCGAGTGAGTGTGTGTGTTTGAGACGGGGCCAGCAGCCCAAGCCGCTCGGAGCCCCGAAGTGAGTGTTGACCTTCTGTTACCACGGTTCTGAGATTTCCGCGAGGAGACCAGCTGGGAATGGAGGGAAGCGAAAGAGGGAAGATTGAATGAGGCCCTCCTCCCCAACCCTCCTTGTTCCAGCACCTGGGGACAGGCCCCGTTAAAGCCTGAAAAGCCACTGTCCCTCTGGGCGTGTAGAGGGCCGTGGTGAAAGAGTGATTTACATGCAAATAAGACATTGCTCTCTGGGCGGGTGGAGGGCCTTGGTAAGGTGTGAGTGACCTGCAAAATCAGTTGAAGGGTTTGAGTGACACGCAAACAAGCCATTGTTCTCCGGGTGGATGGGGGGCTGTGGCATAGAGGTGTGAGTGACCTGCAAAATCAG
>WBNO01009681.1:7692-19657 GCA_013400575.1 Peucedramus taeniatus
TTCCCCTTTCCCCTTTCCCCTTTCCCCTTTTCCTTTCCCTTTCCCCTTTCCCCTCCTGTTTGTTTTATTCATTTCTGGAGGGTTTTTTTTGCTGATTCCATGATCTTACACTGAGCTGGGGCTGTGCTGTAAATCCCAGAGTCATTAAGGTGGGACAATCCCTCCCAGCCCATCCAGTCCCAGCTGTGCCCAGTGCCCACCTTGTCCCCAGAGCACTGGGTGCCACATCCAGGCCTTCCTGGGGCACCTCCAGGGCTGTTTATTCCATGTTCCAGCTCCTGGTTATCCTGATCCCAGGACTGAGGAGCCTTCCCAAGCCCATTCCTTTAATTTAATTTCTTGGGCACTTCTTTAAAGGGAGAACTTGAGGGCTGATTTTCCAAAGGGAATGTCCCAGGTGTCACCATTTCCCTGCTTGGAGGCTCCTGTGAATCTCCTGCTTCCCCTGAGGCTCTCTGCACTTGTCACTCTGTCATTCCAGCTGCTGAGGTAGAATCCCAGGATGGTTTGGGTTGGAAGGGAGCTGGGACACCTCCCAGTGTCCCAGGCTGCTCCCAGCCCTGTCCCTTGCCCTGAGCCCTGCTGACCCCTGGGCTCAGTTCCTCTCTGAGCAGGTTCCCACCTGTGTCCAGCAGCTCTGACCCATAACCCAAACCCCAAATCCTGCTGGAGCACACAGAGCAGGATTCCTCCAGCTGGAGAGAAAACCAGGGGTGAAAGAGTTCTGGAAATCCTGAGCAAGATGGGGACTGCAAAGAGCTGCTCCTTCCCCTTCTGTTAGCAGCAGAACACATCATCACAGAATGATTACATGCAGGGGTTTTATTGGAGAGCTCTGGGTGTCAGGGGTATAAAAACCCAAATCTGACTCTGACATGGGTTTGGGATGAACACATTTTTATACCCTTATCCTTACATAACTATATATTAATTATTAACCTTCTGTTGTTCTGTTGTACACATTGATTTCATCCAAGCATGGATTTTGTAGTTTCCATCAAACCCCCCAAACATCATTTCTCATGATTCTTGTTATGATTAAACAATAATTATATCTAATTACCAAACAATCATCACATTTAACAATCATGTAATTTATCATATAACAACCATATCATTTATCCTAGCCATTCAATGATTATACAGGTGCAGTTTTGCATGATCCACTACAGCCTAACATTTTCCCAGGGCCTACCAGGCTCAGCCTTTCTTTCCAACTCCCCTGCATATCCCATGATTGTAGAAACATTTTATCCCTATGCTGTCACTTCCAGATGTTCCTTCCCTTCCAGCTGCTCCTTCCCCTCCAGGACAGGAGCCCCAGGGTTCCTGCAGGAGCACTGCAGTGAGCAGTGAGATGGAGAGACCAACTCTGCTTTAACCTCCCCAGGTGTGGTGGGTGTCAAACACCCTGAGCCCCTGGCAGCTCCTGGAGCCCCTGCCAGTGCAGGCAGATCCATCAAAGGCTGCCCAGGGCTCTCAGGGAGGGAGGAATGGGCTGGGAATGTTCCTGCCCAGCCATCTGCTCTGGGGAGGAACAGCCTCCTGATCTCCCTGCCCCAGCTGCTCCCTGCTTCTGGATTTCTTCTGAGCATTAGGATTGTGCTGCTTGGCTTTCCCCCTTTCTTTCCTGTTGGTTTTCTCAGCTTTTACAGAGACAGGGCAACTGAGAGGTGTTTAAAATACTTTATTCTTTAGAGACAGGGCAACTGAGAGGTGTTTTAAAGGATTTTATTCTTTACAGAGACAGGGCAACTGAGAGGTGTTTTAAAAGATTTTATTCTTTACAGAGACAGGGCAACTGAGAGGTGTTTTAAAAGATTTTATTCTTTACAGAGACAGGGCAACTGAGAGGCATTTTAAAGGATTTTGTTCTTTACAGAGACAGGGCAACTGAGAGGCATTTTAAAAGATTTTATTCTACTATCAGTTTCCATGAACAGTGAGACACAAGGGATGTAAAACTCAAGACCATTCCATCAGAAGCCAACCAATTCCTTGGTTACAATACCTTAGAAGTGATTTTTAACTAATTAGCTTTTGCTCCACAATGCTGCTATTACTTCTAACACAAATCACCTCTATTTTTTCTCCACATTGTCTTGCTGCAATGTATTTTTCACAGTTCTAATTCTCTAAAATACCTAGTCTTGTTTTATTCTTTACAAATCCATTTCCCACATGTCTCCCTGATTACTGACCCACTCCACCCCCAAAATCTCCTTGTCCAGAAGGATCCCAGCCCAGCCTCCCTTCCCTGAGCTCTCTGCAGATCCTGGGAGTTGTATTTTTAGTGTTTTCTCATCCCATGGTCCCTGTGAATGATGGGCACAGGTCTCTGCCCTTGCTGGGGACAGGGCAGTGTCCTGGGAGTGGCACAGAGGGACTGGGGGAGCTTCAGTGGGGCCCTTCCCTGGCTCTGGAATTTCCTGGCACGTGCTCTCCTTGCAGAGCAGCTCCTTGTGGGGCTGTGCAGGGCTGGAAAATCCCTCCCAGCCCATCCAGTCCCAGCTGTGCCCAGTGCCCACCTTGTCCCCAGAGTGCCACATCCAGCCCTTCCTGGGGCACCTCCAGGGGTGGGCACTCCAAACCTCCAGTGCCTGACCCCCCTTTCCATGGGGAAATTCCTCTGGTCCCTCTCATCCTGTCACCAGCTGCCCTTTGAAAGGAGATCATTCAATCCTGCTTTTTATCATTTCCACTTTCTCTGCCAGTTCCCCATGGGGAAGTTTCCCACTTTGACAATAAACCCACTTCTTTCCCTGCAGGACAAACGTTGCTGGGGTTTGGAGGGGTTTTAATTTCCCCTTGGCACAGCCTGGGGAAAATCTCTCAGATTTCCATACCCTGAATTTCTCTCTGTTTAGGATCATTCACTCCTGCTGCCTGCTCAGCTCAGATGAATGTCCTGAGCACACCCAGGAGGTTTCAGCCCTTTTTAAACACAATTGTGTCATGTCCCTCTCATGTCCTACCCTTCCCACCCTGCCAGGTTCATTGCAGACCTTCAGCTCCTGTGCAGGAGGATTCTGCTCCAGGATGAATTAGGATTCTGCTCCAGGATGAATTAGGATTCTGGAATTTTGGCTCTCTAATTTTAGTTGTTGCCATTGTTTTCATTTTGTGTGCATTTTCATCCTGACTTTTTTTCCACATTCAGTTTCTAGGTTAAGTCTAATTTTTCTGGTTGGCTTATTAAAAAATACAGAAACACATAATTTAAAATATTTTTTTTCTTCCCCCCCACCCATTTCTCCCAGTATGTTTTATTTTATAACATTATTCAAGAGACCTTCAGTTCAAGCTGCTCTGTTCAGTCAGTGATACAAATTCCAGGTAGCTTTATCCCTCTTAACTGAGGCATTGCAGGCTTCTTCCTGAGCCCATTCTTTCAGGAAATTGGGATGTGTCCTCCAGTTCACTGGAAATGTGCCTTTCTGAAAGTGTCTTTTTTTTCTGGAGCTGGTTTTGATCACTGAAATGAAAGTTATTTTCTGCCAGCAGGAGCTTTTTGATGTTTAATTACTGACAGTGCCTGAAATAACAGCAGAGAGGGTTCAGTGCCATGGAGGAGATCTGGGATCTGTCACATCCTGGGGAGTTCTAGGTCATGTTTCCACTGGTGAAACCTCCCCTTGGAGAGTGCCCAGACTCTGGTGTGCCTCAGGGCCCAGCTGGCTGTGAGAGACCTCTCCAAGGAGATTTAGGATCCCAGGACAGCAGGGATTTAGGATCCCTGCAGCACCTCCCTCCTCTCCTTCCATCCTTGCAGACATCAGGGAACATCTGCTCAGCCCCTCTTGGCTCTCAGGAGCACATCTGTCCCCACAGAGCTGCTTAAAAACTGCAAACTCTCATCACAAATGTTCTCAGAATCCCAGAATGGTTTGGGCTGGAAGGGACCTTAAATCCCACCCCATTAAATCCCACCCCTGCCATGGCAGGGACACCTCCCACTGTCCCAGTGTCCAGCCTGGCCTTGGGCACTGCCAGGGATCCAGGGTGGGCACCCTGTGCCAGGGCCTGCCCACCCTGCCAGGGAACAATTCCTCATTCCCAATATCTCAGATCCAAAATGGGATCTGATTCCCCTTCCCACCAGGCCACCTTTGCAGTACCTTTGGTGCCCTCGGCTTCCAGCAGCTCCTGGTGAAGCTGGGAAGGGAATGGAGCCCCAGGAGGGGCTGAGGGAGCTGGGAAGGGAATGGAGCCCCAGGAGGGGCTGAGGGAGCTGGGAAGGGAATGGAGCCCCAGGAGGGGCTGAGGGAGCTGGGAAGGGAATGGAGCCCCAGGAGGGGCTGAGGGAGCTGGGAAGGGAATGGAGCCCCAGGAGGGGCTGAGGGAGCTGGGAAGGGAATGGAGCCCCAGGAGGGGCTGAGGGAGCTGGGAAGGGAATGGAGCCCCAGGAGGGGCTGAGGGAGCTGGGAAGGGAATGGAGCCCCAGGAGGGGCTGAGGGAGCTGGGAAGGGAATGGAGCCCCAGGAGGGGCTGAGGGAGCTGGGAAGGGAATGGAGCCCCAGGAGGGGCTGAGGGAGCTGGGAAGGGAATGGAGCCCCAGGAGGGGCTGAGGGAGCTGGGAAGGGAATGGAGCCCCAGGAGGGGCTGAGGGAGCTGGGAAGGGAATGGAGCCCCAGGAGGGGCTGAGGGAGCTGGGAAGGGAATGGAGCCCCAGGAGGGGCTGAGGGAGCTGGGAAGGGGCTCAGCCTGGAGAAAAGGAGGCTCAGGGGGGACCTTGTGGCTCTGCACAACTCCCTGCCAGGAGGGGACAGCCAGGGGGGGTCGGGCTCTGCTCCCAGGGAACAGGGACAGGACAAGGGGAAATGGCCTCAGGCTGGGCCAGGGCAGGCTCAGGGTGGAATCAGGAGGAATTTCCCCATGGGAAGGGGGCTCAGGCCTTGGCAGGGGCTGCCCAGGGAGGGTTGGAGTGCCCATCCCTGGAGGTGCCACCTGGCTGTGGCACTCAGAGCTCTGGGCTGGGGACAGATTGGGATTTTCCAGTCCCAGGGATTTGGGAGATGTGCCCGTGCCATGCCCCGTGCCCTCGGTGCACATTTCCCAGGAGCTGTGCCAGCTGTGCCTCTGGCACTGTTGGAGCTGTGCTCCCTTCTGGAGCCTCCTCTGAATGTTCTGCCCGGGCAGGGGGTGCAGTCCCATCCCTGGGTGTGTTTAACAAAGCCTGGATGTGGCACTGGGTTCAGTTCAGGGGTTGGGGCTGGGTTGGACTCGATGATCTTTGGGGTCTCTTCCAACCCAGTGATTCTGGGATTCTGTGGGGGGTTTCTGTGGGTTCAGGTTCAAGCTGTGTTCCCATGGAATTCTCCTGCTCTGCTCCCTCTCTGTCCCTGCTGGTGCTTGGCAGGAGCTTCCCCTGGGCTGGCTGGGATGGGGTGGAGGGAACAGGGAGTGGGAGCAGGGACTTGGATAAATCCTGTCCTGGCAGCAGCACAGCCCAGGGAACCCCCTCGGGTGCAAGGGACCTGTTCCCACAGTGATCCCGAATCCCAAATCCCAGGTCTGAAATCCCTGATCCTGAATCCCAAATCCCAGGTCTGAAATCCCTGATCCCAAATCCTAAATCCCAGGTCTGAAATCCCTGATCCCGAACCCCAGATCCAAATCCCTAATCCCAGATCTTGAATCAGGAATCCCTGACCCTGAATTCCAGATCCCGAATTCCAGATCTCTGACCCCAGCTCGCAAATCCCGAATCCCAAATCCCGAGTTCCGAATCCCTAATCCCAGATATTTACTGGGGGGCTTTATTGTATTTTCTTACAGATATTTTCTCTCAGCTCTCAGATTCCAACGGGCTGCTGGTTTTCCCCAAGTTTGACCAGTTCCTGCGGGAGGTGCTGAAGCTGCCCACGGCCGTGTTCGAGGGGCCCTCCTTCGGCTACACGGAGCACGCGCTGCGCGCCTGCTTCCCCCAGCAGGTCAGGGATTGGGGATTTGGGATTTGGGATTTGGGATTGGGGATTGGGGATTTGGGATTGGGGATTGGGGATTGGGGATTNGGTCAGGGATGGGATTGGGATTGGGGATTTGGGATTGGGGTCTGAGATCGGGGTCAGAGCATGCACTGCGCGCCTGCTTCCCCCAGCAGGTCAGGGATTGGGGATTGGGGATTGGGGATTTGGGATTGGGGACTGGGGATTTGGGATTGGAGTCTGGGATCAGGGTCTGGGATTAGGGTTGGAGCTTGCGCTGCGTGCCTGCTTCCCCCAGCAGGTCAGGGATGGGATTGGGATTGGGGATTTGGGATTGGGGTCTGAGATCGGGGTCAGAGCATGCACTGCGCGCCTGCTTCCCCCAGCAGGTCAGGGATTGGGGATTGGGGATTGGGGATTTGGGATTGGGGACTGGGGATTTGGGATTGGAGTCTGGGATCAGGGTCTGGGATTAGGGTTGGAGCTTGCGCTGCGTGCCTGCTTCCCCCAGCAGGTCAGGGATGGGATTGGGATTGGGGATTTGGGATTGGGGTCTGAGATCGGGGTCAGAGCATGCACTGCGCGCCTGCTTCCCCCAGCAGGTCAGGGATTGGGGATTGGGGATTGGGGATTTGGGATTGGGGACTGGGGATTTGGGATTGGAGTCTGGGATCAGGGTCTGGGATTAGGGTTGGAGCTTGCGCTGCGTGCCTGCTTCCCCCAGCAGGTCAGGGATGGGATTGGGATTGGGGATTTGGGACTGGGGATTGGGGATTGGGGATTTGGGATTTGGGATTGGGGATTGGGGATTTGGGATTTGGGATTGGGGTCAGAGCTCACACTGTGCGCCTGCTTCCCCCAGCAGGTCGGGGATGGGATTGAGGGATTAGGGATTGGGGATTTGGGATTTGGGGTCTGGGATGAGGGGACTGGGATTTGGGATTTGGGATTCAGGATTTGCGATCTGGGATGAGAGATCTGGAATTTGAGATTTAGGATTCAGGATTTGTAGTCAAGGATCTGGGATCCAGGATCTGTGATCAGGGATTTGGGATGTGGGACCAGGGATTCCTGATTCGAGATCTGGGGTTTGGAATCTGGGATTAATGATTTGGGATTCAGATTTGCAATCAGGGGTCTGGGATTTGGGATTTTGTATCTGGGATTTGGGGTTTGAGATTCAGGATTAGGGATTAGGAATTTGGGATCACGGATTTGGGATTCGGGATCAGGGATCTTGGATTTGGGATCTGGGATTCAGGATCAGGGATCCAGGATTCGGGATCTGGTCTTTGGGATTCAGGTTCTGGGATTCAGGATTCGGGATCAGGGATCCAGGATTTGGGATCTGGTCTTTGGGATTCAGGTTCTGGGATTCAGGATTTGGGATCAGGGATCCAGGATTCGGGATCTGGTCTTTGGGATTCAGGTTCTGGGATTCAGGATTTGGGATCAGGGATCCAGGATTCAGGATCTGGTCTTTGGGATTCAGGTTCTGGGATTCAGGATTTGGGATTCCCAGGGCATCGGGGCTGGGGGCACTGGGGTCCCCTGTACAACCCAAGCACTTTGAAGCAGTCCAGAAGAAGCAACTGAAGGATTTTCTGTCATTTCAGTTGATTCCCCTCCTTGAAGGGCTCCCCCATTCCCCATCAGAACATCAGGAATGACTCATTTCTTTCCCAAAACATAAACCATGCCACTTTCACTATTTGCCCTCGATTTTTCAAAGCTTTTCCACTGTGTTAAGACAATTAGTTTAACAAGTCACTTCCAGGATCTGTTCAAAATAAACACCTCCTGTGCACCAGTTTATTTTTAAATCCATTGCAGTTGTATTTTAATTGTTCCCATGATTTGTTTCTCATTGGAGATAATGTAAATAATATAACTAATCCTTAAATCAACTGTAAACATGAACTTGATTGATCTTAGGCCTAAAATTGTTTAGACTCTGGGCATGATGATGCTCCAGAAGAAACATTTCTGCAGCATTTGATGTAAAATTTATAGTGACTAAATATAAGTTAATTAGCAATTAGCATGTTTGGAATACCACACAGTAGGAAACAACCTTGGCTTTCAGAATCAATGAGGCTCCAGATTTACATCTGATACTGGGAATTAGGAGTTGTTCCCTGGGAGGGTGGTGAGGGGCACAGGGTGCCCACCCTGGATTCCTGGCAGTGCCCAAGGCCAGGCTGGACATTGGGACTTAAAAAGTGTAAACTCCTCTCATCAAAAGTGTTCTCAGAATCCCAGAGTGGTTTAGGCTGGATGGGGACCTTAAATCCCACCCCATTAAATCCCACCCCTGCCATGGCAGGGGCACCTCCCACTGCCCCTGGATCCCTGGCAGTGCCCAGGGCCAGGTTGGACAGTGGGGTTGGAGCAGTGGGAGGTGTCCCTGCCATGGCAGGGGTGGCACTGGGTGATTGTGAGGTCCCTCCCCACCCCATCCATTCCCTGATTCCATGACTGTGGCAGTCCAGGAATATTCCTGGCAGGCACAATCTGTGTCCCAGAGGAGTGTCAGGCTGGAGGAGCCCTGGCAGTGGGGGATGGCTGTCAGGCTCTGCAGCCCAGTGCTCCCTGTGCTCTCCCTGCAGAAGAAGGTGATGCTGAACATGTTCCTGGACACGCTGATGGCTGACCCTCCTCCCCAGTGCCTTGTGTGGCTGCCCCTCATGCACAGACTGGCCCACGTTGAGAATGGTAAATGCAATATTTCCCTGCTGGGAACACAGGGAAATGCTCTGGCCTTGCTCAGGTAACCAGGGCCTTCATCAGCCCTGTGCCAGAGCATCCCAGAGCTGACTGGGTCACATTCCTGGGGATGTGGGACTGGCTGGGTGTGAAAGCAGCAGCAGTGCAAACCCCGTGGATTTTAGTGTTACAGCAGTTAGTGGGGAAAAAATGAGATTTTCTGAATGCTCCTGAGGCTGAGGGAGCTGCAAAGGAGAAAAGGAGGCTCAGGGGGGACCTTGTGGCTCTGCACAACTCCCTGCCAGGAGGGGACAGCCAGGGGGGGTCGGGCTCTGCTCCCAGGGAACAGGGACAGGACAAGGGGAAATGGCCTCAGGCTGGGCCAGGGCAGGCTCAGGGTGGAATCAGGAGGAATTTCCCCATGGGAAGGGGGCTCAGGCCTTGGCAGGGGCTGCCCAGGGAGGGTTGGAGTGCCCATCCCTGGAGGTGTCACCTGGCTGTGGCACTCAGAGCTCTGGGGACAGGTGGGGATGGGGCACAGCTGGGACTGGATGGGCTGGGAGGACTTTTCCAGGCTCTTTGATCTTGGGATTTTAAATTAATTTTGGTGGTGACAGTTTCCTGGGGTCAGGTCCTATAGGAAATCAAGCCCAGGAGGTGAGGAGGTTGATCTGGTTCAAATGTTGGGTGAACTCCAGGGCAAAGGGGATCCTGGGTTGATCCTGGCATTCCCTGGCAGCAGCCAGGAGCAGGAGGGGACCAGCCTGGCTGCTCCCCTCTTACTTTGATTTTCTGAAGTTTTATTAAGCCTTCTGATGTTTGCATTTTTGCACAGAACTTTCCCACAAACTTTATATAAATAAATTATTGTTTTTCATTCCTTTATGAAGGACAAGCAGCCTGATGGACTGTTGGGTTGCCCAGTGACATTGAGGAGGTGGCACTGTCACCCTCCAATGACACTGGCATTTCAAAAAGATATATATATAAAGTCAAATGTTTTAATAAAGAGTTTTTTAGTTTACTTTAAACAAAACTACTCCATGTCATGCATGTGTCACCCCACAGTGACACTCCCCTTCACTGGGGTCTTTGCCATCCAAAGCTAAACTTTGGCTCTTGAGTAAAAATGAAAACAAACAAAAATAATACCAGCAAAAAAAAAAAAACCAAAAAACCCCACAAAACCAAAAAAAAAACCCAAAAAACCCACAAAAAAAATCCAAAACAAACAAACCCCACAAAAACCGAAACAAACAAAACCCAAGAAAACAAAACCAACAGAAAATAAAACCACAAACAAAAAAACAAAAAACCCAAAGCAAGAAAAGATAAAAAACCCTGCAGGTAACAAAAAGAGATGCCACTTCTTTTGTTCCCATCTTGCTGCTCCCTGATCTGATAATCCCTGATCCTGGCTGTTCCAGTCTTGTCCTTATCCAGCATTGTGAGGCTGTGCCCTGTGCAGGACAGGGAGTGCTGGCCCTGGCCCTGGCCCTGTCCCTGCTGTGCCTTGTGGTTTGTTATCAAAATGTTGTTATTGCTGCCCTCACTGGGATATCAGGGTTGGGTTATTGTTCTTCATTCCCTCACTGGGATATCAGGGTTTGGGTTATTGTTATTGCTGCCCTCATTGGGATATCAGGGTTTGGGTTATTGTTATTGCTGCCCCTCATTGGGATATCAGGGTTTGGGTTATTGTTATTGATGCCCTCACTGGGATATCAGGGTTTGGGTTATTGTTGTTGATGCCCTTATTGGGATATCAGGGTTTGGGTTATTGTTCTTCATTCCCCCCATCAGGATTTCAGGGTTTGGGTTCTGAGCTGCCTCTGTGCCCTTTTATCAGCAGCAATCTCTGCTGCCTGCACAGAGCCAGGGAGGGGAAGGGACAGCTCTGACAAGGTGGGGGAGGACTTCTCATGGAGCCAGGCTGGGAGAGCTGGGGGTGCTCACCTGGAGAGGAGAAGGATCCAGGGAGAGCTGGGGGTGCTCACCTGGAGAGGAGAAGGATCCAGGGAGAGCTGGGGGTGCTCACCTGGAGAGGAGAAGGATCCAGGGAGAGCTCAGAGCCCCTGGCAGGGCCTGAAGGGGCTCCAGGAGAGCTGCAGAGGGACTGGGGACAAGGGATGGAGGGACAGGACCCAGGGAATGGCTCCCAGTGCCAGAGGGCAGGGCTGGGTGGGAGATTGGGAATGAGGAATTGTTCCCTGGCAGGGTGGGCAGGCCCTGGTTCTGTTTTGTCCCTCATTTCAGGATGCATTTGCCATGGGGAGGTCTCACCTCCTTCCCCTCATGCTCACATCTCTCTTTGGTGTCTTCCAAAGACCTCAGTGGAGCAGGGTTGTCCATCATGGGTTGAAGCATTTATAGAAGCATTTCTAGAAGCATTTATTGGTGTTTATTTTGGCCCAGCCCTGATGGGGCTCTGCAGGTCAGACTGGTCTGAGGTCTCTGCATGCTCACACTCAGAGGGACACTGGGAATTCCTCCCTGGGAGCTGTGGAGGTGCAGGAGAGAGGGGTGAGAGGGGGTTTGGAGCAGGAATTGCCCTTTCTGAAGAGGTGACTCTGGGACCTCCTTAGGCACAATCCAGCCAAATCCTCCTGCTGTGCTGCAGCTCTGTTATAAATTAATTAGCAATTAGCATATTTGGAATATGGCACAGTAGGAAACAGCCTTTGATTTCAGAATCAACGAGGCTCCAGATTTACATCTGATACTGGGCAGGAATTGTTCCCTGGCAGGGTGGTGAAGGGCACAGGGTGCCCAGAGCAGCTGTGGCTGCCCCTGGATCCCTGGCAGTGCCCAAGGCCAGGCTGGGCACTGAGGCTGGGACCCCCTGGGACAGTGGACAGACTCCCCCCTGTGCTCAGGACTTCCCTGGGGAATTCTGAGGGTGCCCAGGGAGGGAGAGCTCTGAAGGAATACTGTGAGAACCTGCTGTGTTACCATCAGCTTCTTCTGAGGGTTAATGGAACCAAAACTCCCAGCTCTGCCCTCAAAATCTGCCCAAACACCAAGTGCTGGAGGAGCTGGGGGTGGTCTGGAAGCTCCAGTGAAATGGGATGATCCAGGTTTAGCAAAAATTGACTGAAACCTTTTTAAAATTTGTGTTTCTGCCAGTCTTCCACCCCGTGGAGTGCTCGTACTGCCACTGTGAGAGCATGATGGGCTTCCGGTACCGCTGCCAGCAGTGCCACAACTACCAGCTGTGCCAGAGCTGCTTCTGGAGGGGCCACGCCAGCGGCCCCCACAGCAACCAGCACCAGATGAAGGAGCACTCCTCGTGGGTAAGGGCACTGCTCCTGGGCATGGGCACTGCTCCTGGG
>WBNO01009682.1:315-16785 GCA_013400575.1 Peucedramus taeniatus
AAAAGCAATCTGGAGTTGAGTGGTAGTACCTGTGTAATGTACCTTTAATTGTCATACTCTTTTGTTGTAGGTTTTGTAACAGGTCTCTGTCACAGTAACTCCAATTTGTCTCGTACTCCAAACATTCCCTTATGAAAGTACAAAATTACCATTGGGCATAATAAATAATACTGCAAATACTTTGGTAAATTTTAAATGCATATTCAAGTATTAATTTATTATTACTTATATTCTATTTTGCTTATTCCATGCAAGGTTTCAAATGTAAAAATTAGTGATATAATGCTGTGCTATATAAATATTCTGATCAGTCATTAGAAATTATAATCTTTAAGAAACTATTCATTCTAAAATTCTCATAGGAAAAAATGGCTCAAAAATGTTACCAGCTGTTCCATTTTGAAAACATCTTGAGTATTTAGACTTCTAATTCTGCCTATGGTATTTCAGCTGCTTAGGATTTTTTGAAAAATCTTCCGATTTTGAATCCTTCAAAATGTTAATAATAAGTTAAAGTGAGAAAACACAGTCAAAATAGGAGCAAATGTGGTAATAATTTTAAATGGCTTTGATTGTTTTAGAGCTATCAGCTAGTTTACTAAGGTTGTTTCCTCTAATTATTGTGATAAAAAGGGCCACAAATCAACAACTCAACAACAAAAGTGTTGGCTTTCAAATTATTACCTGGAGAGACAGGATAAGAGAAAGAAAACATTTGGTAAGAGAAAATGATGATACAAAGTGTGCTTTTTGTTTTTTCTGCTTAACTTCAATGACAAAGGGCTTTCTGAAAGTCAGACAAGCAAATGAAATGTATTTAAATTATTATTTGCTTCTAAGGGTTTTTCCAGCTCAATTTGCACATTGTATGATAAGTCACTGTCATGGTTTACTTAAGACAATTTTCAGTTTTTAGAATCAAGATGTAGTACAATATTTTCTGAGCTTACTTGTCTAAGTATTGTCAGCAAAATTGCTAATTTCAGAGGCCATGCTGTCTTCTACTAATCTGGACTCTTCCTAGGATTCAAAATGTGGTATTTAGCTATGAATTCTCTATATAATATGCAATTTTTCTCAACCTTTTTTTTTAAAGAAAACTATGAAACTCTCTTTAGGGTAGTCTTCTCATGGACACAGAGGAGTACTTAAATCCTTTTAAATGTTACTGATTAGACAGTCTTATGAGAAGACTTTGGATAAAAAGTTCTAGATAGTATATAAAGCTTAGCTTAGCATGAAAAAAGAATGTGAGGTAAAGGAGAGATTAGCATTTACTTTCATTTTGGTTTTGCAGGGTAGAAGGGATGAAAGAGGTGATTTTTAAAGCATTTCCACCAATAGTAATGTCTTAACTGCTATTTGTAAAATGGAAAAACAATCAGCCCATGCATTAAGCAGAAAATACCTAAAATATCTTCTCCCCAAAAACAAAATTAGGTACTCTTTTTTCAACTGACACAGTTTTTACCCATCATGAAAAATTATTTTCTTTTTTAATTAAGGAAAAGCTGTTTAAAAGCCCAGATAGAAGATGTCCTGTTAGGTAACAAAGATATTATATTAAGATCAATGTAGAACATCTATGGGTATTACCATTTTCTTAATTTTTTCGCCATCTAGTAGAAGCCTTGAGAACCATAATGAAAAAAGCAAACCGAAAAAGAATTTTGGAGTTAAGAGGGATAAGTGGATTTTTAAGGAACATTTCACTAGCTATCAGTTTCTATGCCTCCCAACAGGAATTCAATGTAAATTATCTTGTAAAAAAAGTAGCAGTTTCAAGTAGATACAGTCCATCACAAGTGAAAAAAGCCATTGTTATCCTTTACTGTACTTGGTTTCAGACTTTTCTGCTTTTTAGATTGAAAATCCTGCAGAATAAGAAGGCTGAATAGATGATCTTAGAAATTGGACTGCTGAGTAGAACTAAAAAAAAAAAAAAAACAAACAAAAAAACCTCAAATCACAAACCAATGTCAGTAGCTCTTCTGAGACATTAAGGTATGAAGGAAGTTTTTATGAAGAGACAAATTTTATTTTATGGTCAGATTTCTGGAGTACAGACTTAGGAAGTAATTTTGTTAAGTTCAGGAAATAAAGGAAGTCTTCCTCTTTGAAGTGTCTCCTGATGACATGCAGTTGTATGCATATTTCTCCTGAAAGAACAAGCTTTTTCACATTGTTAAGTGAGTTATCCATTATATTATGGAAAATAAACTAATGGGAACTCATGGGCAATTGTTTCAAGAAATTTTTGACCACAGATATGGACATGTTTTACAGCTGAAATAAAAATGCAGCCAGATTTGAAGTTTAAGAATATGATTTCTTTTATAATTTGACCACTGGACAGGAAGGCTTGGGAGCTCTTCTTCAAAAGACAAAATTGTTTTCTACCTTTCTGGTTTAATTTTGTATCTACTGTTACAACTCTTGGTAAATTGATTTAAAAAACCCAATTATTATGGAAATTACAGATTATAATGAAATCCGTATTCTATCTCTTTGTCTTCTAAAGAAAGTATTTTTCTGATATCTTTTTGCTACAATTTTTATAGTCTTGTACAAAACATGAAAAAGCCTAATATTAATCTAAAGCAACAGTACACAATTCAGCCTGTGGGAAGCAGCTACAGTGATTACGTCAATTAAAAATATCTCTTCAGGATAACAATAGTATTTCACTATTAGGTTGGTCTTAATGATCTCAAGCAGTCACTTCCAACCCAAACAATTTTGTGCAACTGTGATTCATGCTTAGTGAACTCAGTTTTCAAGCTGTTTTTTTTTTAAATTTTTATTTTATTTTATTTTATTTTATTTTATTTTATTTTATTTTATTTTATTTTATTTTATTGTTTTTGTTTTTTGTTTCCCACTCCCAAACCATGCCTGATTCAGATGGTCAAAATTTGCTCCTTCATTTTTGGAAAAAATGAAAAAAATATGTGTTTATATAAACCTGGCAAATGCCATAACTTAAAATTATGCTCCCAACTATAATTCTAAATTTATTTTAGGTAATCTTCAGGTTTATTGCTGATTGAGGAGAAATATGATTCCACCATCATTACACAGAATATGTTTTAACCATATTGGCCCTCATGAACTATTGTATCACAGTTGCAGTAAAATTGCTTATTTTGCAAAACGTGCTGCAAATCACTAATGAATATGCTTTGAGGTATTTACAAGAATAACTAAAGCTAAACTCCTCTTATTAATTAGCAGAGTCCATTTTGTATATGTACTGTCCTTGCATCTCTTATGCTTTGTGTTTAATTATCAGACAGTTTGTAAGGCTCAGTTATTTTTTTTATGGGATGACTGATAATTTAGTTGAAATCTTTTGTCTTTTCATAGGCCTATTATTTTTTTTACTTAATATTACTTTTATTAACTGCTATAGTTTATGATAGTGGAAGGTCGATGTAAACCTAGCTGGTTTAATTATCCAGACTTTGCATTTGATTATACTTATATGTCTCCAAGTTAAGATGTCTGAAATGTTCAACAATGTTAGAAATCCTAAGGAGAACAGGTGTTTTCCCCTTGTAGGATACCCTGACAGCCTTCATTGTATACAGTACATTTTATGCATAATTTCTCAAAATCATTCTGTGCATAATAAGAGATTCATCAACAACATATGCAAAATATTCTTAGAGAATTTTATTCAGTGTTGTACTCTGTCCAAAGCTGTTTGTGTTGCCATTTCTTTTTCCTTGTTGTAGAACTCAAAGAAAAAATGATAGATGTAGTAGAAAAAGTAGCCAATTGAATATTTGTTATCTTTTTCTGGCAGCTGTCTGTCTCTCACAAGGGAACCCCAATGTACAGTCCGGCTCACAAATAGCTTCATGGCCTATGGTACATTGAACTGGAAAACCTTTTCTGTCTTTTTTTCCCTTAATGCTAGATAAATAGCAATTAGGTTAAGCTGAATTAAAATAGGATTCTGTTTAAATTTTTCATCAGAAAAATCAATATTAAATTTGATGAAGTTGTTAGCCAGCCTAATAAAATTAAACTATCAGGAAAATCCATTATTCACTTTTAATTCTTGTCCCTTGGTTATGATCACATACATTATCCTTGTTATTTTCATTTTGAATAGAAACAGGCATCACAAAATCTGAATGAGCCCTTTCAGGATCAGGGACAACAGGACTAAGTCTTGTGTCTGAGGGTGCTCTCTCTACTCACATCAAAATTTTTAATAATTCTAAAAAAATGGAGCTGCACCATCCTGGTATTACTACTGCATTTATTCCATAAACTTCCACATTCAGCTGAAGGAAAAATATCCTGTGGATAGGGCAAGTAATCCTCTAAATAGGTAATCTGAAAAAAGTAAAAATAAGGTAATCTGCATTTTTCCATGTGCAAAGCCATTCCCTGTGAAGCCACATGTTGTAGCATGTCTATTATTTTCTACTACTTTGCATTAAAAAGCATAAACTGATTTTTTTTATCTACAAACTCATCTTCTGAGCTGAATACATCTACAACATTAGAGCATAAATGTTATCTTTCTTCTGAGGAAAAGAACAGTAGTTTTTAGTTAGTGTTGCATATACTATCCTAATGGCTTATCTTTTATGGGATGTATCAGGATAAGGCGACCGTAATAATTTGACATAGCTCATCAAACTTTTCAAGCATTGGTACTTATTTGCAGTTGTAACTGGTTAAATAGCATATAAAATGAACCAGAAAATGAGAAGTCACAAATACCTTTAACTTCCCCTTCCCTTTGGGTTTCAAATTTATTTTTAAATTAGAATATTCTATCCAGTATTAATAGATTAAAGCAATAAATTAAAAATATCTAAAATGCTCAAAATGTCCATCCTCAGTTTCCAGTTCTCCTGGTTTTTTTCTGCCTGCTTTTGCATTTGCTAGGAACCACAGTCTAAACTGGAGAGCTCCTCCAAAGCATGTCTTCTCACAGATCTTAGAAAAACTGAGAGTGTG
The DNA here is from genome assembly GCA_013400575.1 of Peucedramus taeniatus. Lineage (NCBI taxonomy): Eukaryota > Metazoa > Chordata > Aves > Passeriformes > Fringillidae > Peucedramus > Peucedramus taeniatus. The sequence continues at coordinate 5,296 of WBNO01009682.1, forward strand.
TAGGAAGAGGGCAGGGTGTTTAATGACGCAGTCCCACAGTCCTTTTGACTCTCTGTGGGAGGTGCTTATGGAAGTAGCCCGAACAAGTCTCTGCAGCTACAGAAAATTTTTTCCCCTTTTGAAAAATTTTGACAGATAGCAAAAAGGTGTCATCTCCGCTTAAAGGGGGTGCATTACATTTAATGGATATAGAGCCTAAGGTAGTAAGAGCTGCTACTCTGCTTTATTTCCATTGCAAATTTAATGTAACAATGTGGAAATGTCACATCAGACACCCTCTCTTTCACCTGCCTCTGCTCTTTAATATAATTGTTATCTCTCTATTTTCATTTTGGAAAGCTTAGTGTTTAGAAATCGAGGGTCAACTACTCAGTTTAGGATAAATTATCAGGGCTCCTGGAGTTAGGACAGCTTACTCCAGCTGAGATCTGCCCTGAAGAATGTAAAAAAAATAATCTGATAAATAAGCTTTCTAAGACTGGTTTTGACCTTTATCATAGCAAAATATTAGTAATTCACATCATGCTTCCCTGCGACCCTTCCAATCAATAAGGCATTTGGTATTTCAGAGACAATTTAGGTCTAATGTAAGGCAAAAAGTTGCATAGCAAAAATACAAACAGATATTTCAGCTTAGCAGGGGTATTCTCCTCTCTATAGCTTTCACAAATAGGGAGGTAATTGCGTGGGGGGGTTGGTACCATATGTTTCTTATCTTTGTTGATATTTTTTCCTTTAAAAAGAGATAGGAAAAATGGTGATGATAAAAATACCTCATAGAATGTTGTAAGATTTCTTTTGGGAATTTAAACAATAGGATGTGTATTGTGTGGGTCTGTGGGGATAGGGAGGAGCTGGTTATATTATCTGAAATGGAGGCTGAGAACAAGATGACAGGAGATGGGGGAAAAAAAAAGTAAGGGAATTTACTTTCCTTCCCAGGGAGAGAAGATTAAAACTGATGTCTAAGGTAAATTCTTTGACTTCTAGTTCTGTCTGATTTTGTGATAATGGCCACTAGGAAGGAAAAATGTTCAGCTAAAACCCCTCACTCTCTTCTGTGGGTTTAGGACACTTAGTGGTAATTCCACTGCTCATGTTTGAGTTTGAATACAAGCAAAGGTATGTAATATTTCCTTCTGAAAGCCTTAGGGGATTTTGTCTTGGGAAAAACAAATTACTAACCAGCTCTTGTTTTAGAATAACGGAGTAGTGTCTGTCTGGGAGCCCATTCTTTTTCTGCTATTCCTGTCTGCAGAACTGTAAAACCCAGATTTAGATACCTAAACCTTAATTGTAATCTCAGACATGCAGGTATGCCAAAATACAAGCAACTGGTTGAAAAATCCTACTTGGCCCATGCAGTCATAAATTTTGGTGCTCACGTGTACGCGATGAAAAGAGGGCGCTCAAAGGACCAGTTCTGTGGCATCTGCAAAAACAAATTCTGAGACTAGAGGAAACATATACATTGTATTTCAGTAATACTGCCTGAAAGATTATTCATATTCTATGTCATAGATTTCTAGGTAAATTCAAGTGGTAAGTCGCATAAATGAACATTCATATTTATAAGCTGTGGATTTGCTGACTGAAATATAAAATAGATAAATTTTATTGGCTAGCATGAATTCCTGCAAGATTAGGCCTTAGACACCAAAATTAGGGGAATTGCTGCTTACTCTTCCTGCAACAGCTACAATACATACATTGCTAGGTAGGGAAATCTTAATTTAGTTTAATTTAGGTCAGTTATCCTGACACCTAATCTATTATAAAACAGGCAATTTTCACTCTATGTAGGGAACAATTAGTAAGAAATATTTAAATAGACACATAACTTCATTATAAAGCGTGCTAGCAAGTGCTGAGTAGTGTCTAAATTATTAGTACCTCATTTAAATTACTTAGCCCTCAAGAAAAATATGCTTTTATTTGCTAATTAATTGCATATTCCTTCTGAGCTGCAGCCTTATGATGTACATTTTTTATTCATGAATAAAACAACAATCATTTAGGTTGCTTTCTTTTCTGGGAAAAAATAGAGACCACAGAAAGTGAAGAGAGAACACACAGAGAGAATACATTTTAAAGAACTGTGTGAGCAAATTAATGACTAAAGAATCAAGTATTTGTAGGTGTCTAAATAATTGACAAACTAATAGCTGCTTTGTCTCACACCCTGGTTTTAATCAGTCAATGTTCTCTCCATTTTCTAAGCTTGTGCAAACTCTGATGACTTTCTACTCTTTTGTTCACCTCATTACTTTAATAAAAATGAGAAGTACAGTGAAAAGAATACAGAAGTATATTCATAGGAAAAAACCTCCAGCTCACCTGTCTGTACCTATACCGTTTCAGAAATGTGTTGCAACTGAAAAACAAGAACAATAAAAACTCATTCTCTGGAAACCACTTGAAAAAAAAATGAGCTTCTTGTTCAATGTGGAGCAAAATCCTGTAAGAAATGAGTCCTGGATGAGAGAGGAGCTCCCACTACATGTCCATGTGCATGGCTTATTGGTTACTTGCCTAACTTTAAGCACTTGTTATCCCTAATTTAATCACACTTGGTAACTGATGCAACAAGAAAGGCTTTTATCATATGTGTTCTGAATCTTTCAAATCACAAAATCATTACCTATTCCTTTTTTTCTTTTATTTCCCTTTTTATTAGTATACTGAAGAAGATTAGTTTCCTGATAAGAACTTAATTTAATTGCTTAAAGTAAGATAACTTGAATTTTGACCCTTGAATTGTGATGTTGGTTTTTTTATATATGTGTTTGCATTGCCAGGTTTTGGTAGTGATGGGCTTACAGGAATGTTGTCTGTGAGAAGCTGCCAGAAGCTTTCCCCATGTCTAACTGAGCCAATGCCAGCCAGCTCTGGGACGGATCCACTGCTGGCCAAGGCTGAGCCAGTCGGAGGTGATAGTAAGGTCTCTGTGATAACATATTTAAGAATAAAAAAATTGTTATTGCACAGATGTAACTGTGGCCAGAGAAGAGTGGAGCAAGTCTTTGTGAGAGCAACAACTCTGCAGATACCAAAGTCATCGGAAAAGGAGGGGGAGGAGGTGCTTCAGATGCTGGAGCAGAGATTCCTCTGCAGCCCGTGGTGCAGACCATGGTGAAGCAGCTGTGTCCCTGCAGCCCATGGATCTCCATGGTGGAGCAGAGATCCACCTGCAGTTCATGGAGGAGATCCATGCTGAAACAGATGGATGCCCAGCAGGGGCTGTGACCTGTGCGAAGCCTGTGATGGAGCAGGGATCTACACACCACTAGAGAAAGGAGCCCACAGTCTTCCTGGTAGGATTTGTGACCCTGTAAGGGACTCACATTGGAGTAGCCAATCCCTAAAGGAGTGCATCCCATGGAAAAGTGACCCCACCTTGAAGCAGGTCATGAAGAACTGCAGCCCATAGCAAGGACTCACGCTGGAGAAGTTAATGAAGAACAGTTTCCTGTGGGAGGGATCCCACATTGGAGCAAAGACTTTTCTCCCCAAGTAACGGCAGAAATAATATGTAATGAACTGTAGCCCCCATTCTGCATCTTCCTGCACTGCTACAAAGGGGAGCCCAGGAATGAGGGAGGGATGAGGAAAGGGTGTTTTAAGATTTATTTTACTTCTCTTTATCCTACTCTGATTTTGTGGCAATAAAATCAATTAATATCTCTCATTCGAGCCTGTTTTGCCACTGATGGTATTTGATGAATGACATCTCCTGGTCTGTATCTCAACCCATGAACCTTTCTTATATTTTCTCTCCCCTGTCACAGCTGAGAAGGGGTGTTATAGAGCAATAGCCAGGGTCAACACACAATATTTTATCTTCATGTTTGTGTATCTATCTTTATCTTTTGAAAGACATCATAGAACAGGAGAACTGTTTTCCTTTCCACATGATGACAAAACTTTAAATGCATCAATTCTGCTGGTGCAATTCAAGCTTCAAGACGCTCATCATTACAAAGGGTCCCAAAAGCCAACATATTTAATGCATAGATTTAAAAACATTAATAATTATAAATCCCCACTGTACGTGAGATGCTCATGTTGTAAGGAAATAGTTAAAATTAAACCCATGGAATCTGCTAGTAGAAACAGATAAAGCATGTATTTGAGTATATGTAAGCTTTCATATCCTTAGTGGTGTGATGTGTGCTATACAGTTGCTTTAGACAAATGCAAATATGTTGAAGAACCAAAACTTTCAGGGCTGCTTAGGGTATGTAAAAGCTTTTTGTTTATTAAATGAAAAATAGTAGTCTCCCTTGAGGAAAAGCCTGGACACTTGTTCAGATTCTCTTCTCATTCTAATACCTAGCACTAACTAATGCTTACTGGGTAAAAAAAAAAACTACAGTACATAAAAAATATATATGTCTTAAATACTGTGAAGAGAAAGCCAAGTCCATTGCACATGTATAAATACTACAAATAAAATACAAATAGAATACAGAAATTAAACTAATATGCAAAAATATAAATAATTCAAATGAGGATGACTGGTGTTTTCAGAAAACATAAACATAACAAAAATTTTTAAAACTCTGTTAAACTAAAAACTAGCTGTAAGCCAAAGAGTTTTAGGGCAAGTTTTAATTATTAAAATCTTCACAGATATATATAAATGGCCTTTGTTGCTGGTAAACATCCAGCCTAGCTTTGAGCCAAAGCTGAAATAAAGAAATAACAAATGAAAACCTAAGTTACAATAACATTGCTGCTGTAAATTCAAGAATGTTGAAATAACAAGTGTCAGAATTGATGTGACTGTGCAGTTATTTGGATTTCCCTCTATTGTAGGGATTGTGAATGTATGTTGCCATTGACACTCGTGTCTAACACACAAGTCACGTGGAGCTAAAGAGAGAAATAATAAAGCTGATATACCCATGAGGTGATAACAGGATGTGCCAACATTTCCCTGAAAGAAAGCAGTTTCCCTGAATATGGTCTTTCTGCTTCAAACCCAGTACACTCTATCAGGAGAGTTTAGTGTATGTTCTTCCATGCACTTCATCTTATCCAATTTTCTCCTGACCTTTGAGCTTTGCTTTTCCTTATATTTTGATCTGACTTTTCCATTCCAGTCTCCAACAGGGTTATTATCCAGTCTGTTTATTATAAGATTTCCCAGTCAAGCCTTCCACTATTCTGTCTCTTTTTTTTTTTTTTTTTTTTTTTTTTTTCCTGAGCTGCAGTTCTCTGCTGCAAGCTTGTTACCCATTCTTGCCTAGGCAATATAGGTCTCCCTTTCCTGTGTTCTAAGCCTGGATTTCCAGTGTCCTCAAATCAATCTGTTTTTCAGTTTAGTTTCCGTTATAAACTAGTTTCCTAACCTTCTGTCTTTTCCCATCTTTTTTCAAATACAAGCTTTTCTGACAGATTTCAACTCTTATAAGTAAGACTGAAATCATTACATGGAAGCTAATTGATGCCAGTTGAGAATAAGGACATATTATAGAGAAATTGCTTGTGGTATCTACTATGGAGGTTTTCTGACACTGCCACCTAAAACATCTCTTTTCAGTGGTTTATAACTTCGTAAAACTTTAAAGTTAGGTATGATTTTTTCCATGCTGTGTGTCTGCCTCAGGCTATACTTAGCTAGTTTCACTCAGAACAATACAGCTTTTTCCAGAAACAAGGCTGTGCAAAATGTAGCAAATGTTAAGACAGAAAAAATAGCAATGTTGAGAAGACAAATAATTTTCATCAAGCCTTCACTTCCTGTTGTCATGACCACCACATGAAAATCCACAAAGAAATTAATTACTCTTTCTTTAGAGAAGGTTATGCACTAGCAGTGGCAGAGATCCTATGCAAAAATGAGTGTGATCAGATAATTAAAATCTTCCTCATAATGCAGAAGCACAGGACACAATTAGAGCTGTACCAGAAACCATAATTTAGCCTTAATTTTCAGAGTTTAACTTTCACAGCCTAATAATGCTGTTTTAGGATCATGTCATCTTTACTATGTGAAGTAGTAATTTTAGCAAAAAATATCTGCATAATATTTGTTCTTTATTTTCCCTAATTAATATAATTTTATTTTTTACCTCTACCCTAAAACAGCAGTGATAGAAAAAATTTAAATGCGTTGTTTTCAAGAATCATTAATTTTATCATTTACCTTTAAAATAACCTTTCACGCTAGGTGCTCTTCCAAATTCAATTATATTTTAGACTAAATTAGCTGAGGTTGTTTTAGCCTCCATATTCTTGTTATCTGACCTGAATAAATATGATCTCTTTCCCGAAATAGCATGTTTGATGTAGATGTGGACCATTGATGAAGATACTCTCTCTCTTTCAGTTTGTAATGAGGAGACCACCTTCTGATCCTGTGATTTTTTTGCTGTGATGAAATCATTGACAACAAAGCTTATGTTTGACTTGTATAAAGGTCTGGTCAGATGACTTGAATATAACCAACACTTAAATATGATATAATGCCTGAACTAATAGGTCCCCCTAAAAATTAAGCATTGCTCTTCAGAAGCAAATTAGCCTTCTCTAACTTCAATTTCATGATTATGTCTACATTGACATGAGATTATGTAAGTTAGCTTCAGCAGTGAGCTCAAGTTCTTTAATGTTATAACCTCACTTTTTTTTTTGCTTGCCTTTCTAAGTAGTGACTGTTTAAAATATATTACAACACAGAGTCATATAGGTTTATCAGGGATTAAATGGAATTATGCATCTAAACCCTATTAAAACTCAGGAAGAGCTAAGTAGCTAATTCTCAGGCAGTTTTAAAGACTAGTGGATAACTTTTATATAGGCCAATTTCATTACTTATTTGGGTAAAAAAAAAAAAAAGAGTTTTTATTTGAATTCACATAATCACAGAATAAGTTGAGCTAGTTGGAATCACAGATAAGTTGAGCTGTAAGGAACCTACCGTTCCTTACATGAGAAACGGTAGGTTCCTTACAGTTGTTGAGCTGTAAGGATCATCGAGTTGAGCTGTAAGGATCATCGAGTCCAACTCCTGGCTCTTTACAGGAAAATCCCCAAGAGTCACAACATGTGTCCAAGAGTGTTGTCCAAATTCTTCTTGAGCTCTGTTGGTGCTGTGACTACTTCCCTGGGGAGCCTGTCCCAGTGCCCAGCCACCCTCTGGGTGAAAAACCTTTGTCTAATATCCAAACTGAATCTCTTCACACACAACTTCAGGCCATTCTTTTGGGTCCTGTCACTGGTCCCCACAGAGAAGAGATCAGTGCTGCCCTTTTTCTTCCCCTCACAAGGAAGCTGTAACTGCGATGAGGTGTACTCTCAGTCTCCTCACACTGAACAGAGCAAGTGACCTCAGCTGCTCCTCATACAATTTCCCCTCCAGCCCTTCACGATCTTTGTTACCTTTCTTTGGATGCTCTGTAATAGTTTAATATCTTTTTTATATTGTGTCACCCAAAATTGCCCCCAGCACTTGAGGTGACGCCTCCCTAGTGCAGAGTAGAGCAGGACAATCCCCTCCCTTGCCTGGCTGGTGATGCTGTGCCTGATGCCCCCAAGGACATGCCTGGCCCTCCTGGCTGCCAGGGCATTGCTGGCTCATCTTCAACTTGACATCCACCAGAACCCCCAGGTGCTTTTCTGGATCACTGCTTCCCAGCTGTCCTTCCCCAGTCTGTCCCTACATCCAGGGTTGTTCCATCCAGGTGTAGAATATGACACTTTGTTGAACTTTATAGGTTTGGTGATTGCTCAGTCCTCTAATTTTTTGAGGTCTCTCTGAAAGGTCTTTCTGCCTTCAAGAGAGTCAACATCTCCTCCCGGTTTGTCTGCAACTTGCTTAATACTCCTTCCAATCTTTTGTTTTTCTCTTGTATTTGGCCTTTTTTTCAGCTCCAGGAAAAATGTAACCATATCTTACACTATGCCTCAGCTACAAAGATAAAGAACACTAGAAGAATTCAAAGATGTGGACTCACTGTCTATGGATTTCTCAGTCTTATGATATTGTGCTTTAGATAATATCATTAACACCTTTCATGGATTTGTTTTCTTGTCATCTTTCTAGCAGGCATGTTCAACAGAACACTTGATTTTGCTTTTTTAAATTTACCTGTGTACTTGTTACTTATATATAATATATGTTCTGTATAAATACATAAATATATGTTCCATGCTGACAAGAAGTTCTATATAGAAATATTTTACTTGTGTGTGTATATATATATATGACATATTAATATATATTACTATAAAAACATGATTTATGTTATTACATGTATAGAAGCAAACACTTAACAGACAAATGGGTTTTGTTATATCTCTAGTTTACATTGGAGACAGTAGTTCACAGAAATATGCCTTGCAAACACACTGTTGTATGGGATGGTTCCTGGCTTCCTGTGGGCCTGTCCAAATACCCATGTTGAAAGTTCCCTTGTGTTAGAACAGCAGTTCCCAATGGACTCATATAATTCCTTCAAACTTGGACTGAATTTCAGCAGACTGATAATACTTTATGGATAATGTTAGAAGCATTCAACCTTACCAATGATATTGCTCTGGGAGAAAATGAGAATTCCCAATGACATGGGACCATATGCTCCAGCTTTATGGTACCTATGTTTGAGTCACTGGTGCATGTTTGTAAGCAGGTTTTTTTTTTTTTTTTTTTTTTTTTTTTTTTAATAAAGCATATGTAAACCAACGTCCATTCTCTGAAGTGATACCCTTTCCCAAATTAAAATCAATACTGTAGACACACTGCTTACCTATCATCCTGCATATACACCCTTCTTCATGTTCTCTTGATGTATGTGCTGAGCTTCAACACTATTGCAAGCAGTGCCCTTGGGCAGCACGCACAATAATATTTACAGTATTGGGAAGGATGCATTGACATTCAGTGTGAAGCCTCAGATGATGTTCCTCCTGGAGATCAGCAGGGCTTTAGGTCACTATGAATTACAGTCTTTAAGAACTGGAACAGTGGTAGCCAAAGTCCATGTGTAAAGCAAACCATGTAGCACAGAATGAGCTGTCAAAATCTTCTGAGTGAGACAGATCATACACAAAGGGCAGTATGCATATGAAATAAAGGGCGAGAAAAAAGGTGCAGTAAACAAGGATCCAACAGGCAAAGTGAGGAAGTCTCTGCCTCACCAACAGATAGAGTTCAGCCATAGAGGGCAGAGCTCTTCCTTGAACATGACAAGAGGCTGAATAACAAAAGGAAAGGCACAAGTCCTCAGACCCACCTGAGTTTTGAAAAAGATTGTGTGCAGCACTTTTAAATTGCTTTCTAGAAATAATGTAAGAATTAGTAAAGCATGTGCACAGAACTTTCTAGTTTTACAAGATTCGTATTGGAACACAGATTCTAGGAAAAAATAACAGTCCTGTCAGGTAAGGGAGCTGTGTCACACAGTGTGATTTGTCCAAAAAGAAAATAATGCAAATACAAGGGATGACTAATTAACACTTGAACAATAATAACTAGTCATAATTTTCAAAAATATCTGTTCCGAATCATAATCTGATGACAATTTTCAGATCCAAGAGTACCTTTAAATGCAATTGACTAGATCCAGATAATGATAATGTACATTAAATAATCCTATAAATTGTTCTCAGACATTCCATGAATAGAAACAGAATTTTAAATTAGATAAATTAACGATATATTCTATATGTTAAGCTGTATTTATTATTAATTTATTATGGATCATTATTGAAGTTGTTAAACTTTTTTTTTTAATTTGGAACAATTATTTTGTTGCCTTAACCATGCCCTATAGGAATTTTATTATTTTTTAGTAATGTGATCAAATTTTTTGATCAAAAAAATCATAAAGTCAGTAAATCAATCTTCCTCCTGTTTCTTGACATGTCCACCAAAATGATCTATTTGATTTGAAAGTAACATGAAAAATAATTTTCAATGTTTGAGTAGTAATAACAATAGCAGAATCTAATAATTTAATTACTGCACATGGATAGCATCTAAGTTTAAATTACAGTGATTTTTTACTGCCATACAAATTGCTGCTTAGTCATTCATAATTGTTTCTTGGCATTGTTTTTAGATATTTGTCTTATGGTTTGGTCCTAATTTCTAGGTATTGGCAATCAGTGTTACTGGACTGCAGGAAATTATTAGACTTCCTTCTTGGCAGATTTTGGCACTCAAAGGTATTGCATAAAAGATTGCAAAAGAACTTGCAAAAACAGGATTAGCAAATATGTCTGTAACTATGCCATGTGGTTCTCTTTTAAGACCCACTTGAGGAGAAAGTGGAAGAAAATGTCTGTGGGTTAGATTTTTTGTGTTGTGGGATGGTGGAGAGTGTGTGTGTGTTTCCAAAAGACAAGGGGAGCAATTTCAAAATTCTTTCTTATTTATACAACCAGCTAGTGAGATGTTAACAAGAATTTGCCTACATCTACTAAATATGTGCTGAACCTCTTTAAGTCCCATTGATTGGGGTTTTGTTAAGGACTGGACAAGTTTTATCAACAGCGTGTATGTTTTGATATATTTGAGTTAAATTTATCCAGTACATCCGTGGTGAACCATGAAATTTACTAAATATATATGATGTAAGAGAATGTGTTCCTACGTTCATCGCAAAATAAAGAGGAGAATCAGAGAAGAGGTATAAAATCTACAGAACAAATTATTTCATGGTTTACTACCTTTTTAATTCTTAATCATCTTTGGTAATTATAGACATTCTTTCTTTATTTATAGACATATTTGATATACTTTAAAAATCCATTTTACTCTTGACATACAATTATTTCATCACATTTCACAGAGTAATTTAACATAGCAAAAAAATATTTCCATTTATATATTCTGAATTTTCTGTCTTTAAGTTTTCTTTAATATTCCTATAATTTTGTACTGCAGAAATGCAGAAGTACCTCATTTATCCTCATTATACTGTATTGTATGTTGTATACATTCAAGTATTATCTTCTAAATTTCCAGTGCAAATTTCTTCATTTCCGCCATATGAAATTCTTTCATGTCCCTAGTAATTTTTATACTTGCATTGGAATCCTTTCTTTTTTTTTTTTTCTGTTGAAATAAATTATGTTTTTAATAATGCTTAGCATATGCAAAATTCTCACCAGACTGTAAATTATAAGCTATCATGTACTGCTATTTTCAAAATAGTCTTTGGAGACTTATAAGAACACTGTATTTTTTCTTTTTCAGTTCTTTGTCCTTTTTGCTTTAAGTTCTTTCTTATTAATTGTCTTACACTGAATTTGAAAATAAGGAAACAAAGGCCCTGGAAAGCCTGAAATGATCTTTAGTTTTCATTATCGTGCACATGAATGGTTAATATAGAATCCTAAAAGGTGTTCCCATGGGTTCTTTCTTTTCTTCTTTTAATCAAATGATAATACAATTCCTATATGAGTATAGTAGCTGATTTTTGTTGCATATATTAATATATTTTCAAATCCTAACCAGTTTTTTTTTGTTTGTTTGTTTTG